>OZ024746.1:55588553-55618553 GCA_964016885.1 Eledone cirrhosa
TAAGAGAGTTTCCCTAAGATATTTTAACTGTATATATATATCAAATTCCTTAATACGGAATTGGTCACCGTCAGTTTTGACGATGATATTCCAGTAGTCCGGTCAATGGTATAGGCTTCACATGAAATTAATATGTAAACATATTTTTGTCGTGTTTTTTTTCTATAAGTTTTTTATTTGCTTGTAACATTTTCTGTTTCTTTTTTTCAAATATCTGTGCCTTATTTATCGTTAGCTTACCCTGTATTGTAATCTTTCAAATGCATATATTATACAATAGACTGTCATAAACAGCGGTGCCTAAAACAAGCACTAAATAACGATTCCATGACATTCCAGCTTACGCATATCACCAAAACCATGTTCCCCATTAAATATACTTGACATGATGCATTTATAATCATTATCAGTCAACGGATTGACAGTATCGGTAGAGGGTCGGATGCCATGCTTTGAAGCATTGAGTTACCTCCCTGTATGATCTGAGTTCACATCCCGCCGAGGTTAACTTTGCCTTTCATCCTTCCAGGGTCGATAGAATAAAGTACCAGTAATGCACTGGGTAATTTGCTGGCCTTGTGCCAAAAGTAGAAACACTTATTAGTCAACGGATTACTAGAATGGTCCATCAGTAATCTTTCTTTTATTTATGTGAGTATTCATTCATAATACGTTTGATGGTACTGTTATTGTTCTTGTTGTTGTTTTTGTTACTCTTATTCTTTAGTCACATATCTTCGTTTACCACCTCAAGAATGAAGGATTGAAATGCTTTCCCATCGGTTTAAACCCACCATGTAAATGAATGCAACTTCTTTTAAACAACACTCTTTTTATATTTTTAGAGATACATATGCATAGATTAAATAATATATACTTGGCAATACAAGGGTAAATATAAATATTAAGACGTCGAGTACATTCTGACATAATTTTTGTTTACCGTTGTTTTCAATCCGTGGTTGCAAACGGTTTTACTTCTTAGATTTGATTTGTTAAACTTCAGAATACGTCAATGTCGTTGAAACCAGCTTAAATTAAGCACCCACGCTAATAGTGAATATTCGGAAAACATGATTAACTAATATTCTATATACCCTAATCTTGATATGTAAATCAATAAATATTCTGAAATATTCTATCGTTAATTTTCTTCGTTTTTAATTACTTGCAATAATCCACAAATATATTTACTCCACTATACACGATATATCTCTAACTACGGTTTGTTAGACAATGCACACGTTTTCTCTTTAGATATAAACAAAACATTACTACTGTCTTATAATCATGTAAATTGCTATATTTTTTTTCATTACATCATGGAAGAAGCAGCTAAAATCTAAAACTCCAATACTCTAAAACTCCAATGCTTCAGTATCTTGTAATAGGGACGGAAACATTGCTATTCTTCAAATAAAAATCATGACGTACGAAAATAGAACGCACTCCAACAAAAGCTAAGGTAGTTGTGATATAAACACAACTTAAAATATTCACAGCGAGAAAATGTCTGGTTTATTGAACATAAAACTTGTGTATATTTATCTATATACTTATTTATTATACCGTTCGTTGCTTATATTCCTAGAGTGTTTCTATAAAATTGTTATACAAACGGTGCTTTTTTCATTTGTCATATTAGTGATATCTCCATCAGGTTTTCTATATATTCTAGCTATTAATTCATCTCTCTGCTATTCCATAGTTATAATAACATTTATATTTGTATGGTAATAGATTTTTTTTGTACATCCATAATAATCAATACTTTAAAAGATTTAACGGTAAATATATACATGCATTCATACACGAACGCACTCACACATACACACAGCCCGACACACACAGACAGACACACATATATATATAAGTATATATGTATGTGTGTGTGTATATATATATATATATAAATGATTGCAAAAAACCTTCTCTATATATATACACACACACATACACCCATACACACACACACACACACACATACACACACACATATATATATATATATAAAGAGAGAGAGAGAGATAGAGAGAGAGAATATAATATAATATAATATAATAATATAGATATATATATAGATAGATAGATAGATAATATAATATAATATATATACATATATATATATTATATTATATTATATTATCTATCTATCTATATATATATATATATATATATTATTATATTATATTATATTATATTCTCTCTCTCTCTATCTCTCTCTTTATATATATATATATATGTGTGTGTGTGTGTGTGTATGTGTATGTATGTATGTGTGTGTGTATATATAGAGAAGGTTTTTTTCAATCATTTATATATATATATATATATATATATATATATATATACATATATAAGCGTGTGTGTGTGCGAATGCATAAACAAACATACCGTATGCAAACATTCAATCGTGATGCACACGAGACATCAATGTTTTGCGTGTCTTCTATAATTCTCGATATTTTTAAAGTAATTTATATAGAAATTGTTATTAAGAAGATTTCATTGATCAAAGTTATTGTTCGTGATGGGTGCTAAATGTCAACCATAGCTTCGATGGAAGATTAATATTATGTCATCGACTTCAGTTTTCATAGAAACATTTTACTTTCTATATATTTCTACCGTACCACCAGCGGCGGCATGACCAATATCTGGCATCTAAGAACATCACTGACATTCATATACTAGCGGTAGCAATAAAAGAAATATTCCTTTGTCTAAATAAAGTAGTATGTTTTGATTGAAAGAAATATTAATCAGTAGATTATTTACTAAACGCTAGCGCAGCGTTTTTCACGAGATAGATTTTCAGTGACTCAGGATTTATCTTATTATTTGTTTTTACAAACACTCTTTCCGCTTACAGCCGAGTAGAAATCGTTGTAAATATATTTCCTTCATTTATAGATGTTCATTTTATGAATAACATTTAGACCATTTTAGTATATTATATCTCTATCTGTCATTGGAAAATCTTCGAATTCTTTTTCCAGGCTTCATAACCCGAAAATAGATTTTAGTGAGAGCCCCTGTTCAATCACTTTGCACTGCGTGTCTTTCCAACTACCATTGGAGTGTCCTCAATTTCTCTCTCCAGTCAGAATTTAGAGAGACCAGATTGGAAGGATATAGGGTATAAGTCAAAGAGGGTTGCTGGTATTCTTACTAAGATAATTGTTATTCTAATATGTCCCTGGAAGTAATGATTGTTTCTATTTTTTGACACAAGGCCAGCTATTATTCCAGTGCATTACTGGTACTTTATTTTATCGACCCAGTAAGGGTGATTTGAACTCAGACCGTAAAGTGGCGTGACCTTATGCTGCAATGCATGACGTCCGACCTTCTACCGGTACTGGTAATAATATAACTCTGTAAGTTAGGGGTTTACCAACAATAACTCACAAGAAATGTTTTAAATCATTACGCAAAGGACTTAATAAATGCAAGGATTTGAAAACAATTCTACCTCTACTGAAGTAAAAGACTATAGGGCTATGCATTTCTGGGTGATTATGAAATTGGCTCCACAAGTGTGAGGGTCGTGTACGATCACACTGTGTCATATAGAACAAATATCATTCACTATATATCAGCCATGAGTCAAGCAAACCTAGTGAGTGAAATTGGGTAACAGCAATTAAATAAAATAACTAATTAAATCAAAATTTCAATCAAAAACAAATACACCAACTATAACAACAACAATATTAGCACCAGCAACAATACATTTAAAGCAAGAATATTTTCGAAAAAGTCACCTGTTTGATGCAAGCTGCTAAAGGTATCATACTTGAGAAAACATGGCCTGGTGGAGCCAGAGAATCTGACTGAAGAGCACTGACTTAAAGAACACCTTACATAAAACATGTCGCAAGTTCCACCAATTTGCGGGTATTTCAATGCTTTAAGGATAAAGCCAAGGCTGTCAAAGGGTCTGATATACCGTGAAAGTGAAAAGTATCTTCTCTACGCAATATAATTTAGTAGACGGACAGTAGGTTTCAGCTTTTACAGGATTCCCTAAGAGATGAGTACCTAGTGGATACTGGCCCGCGTTCTCCTAGAAGGAAACAGTATACTCCAAGATATGAACGAAACTCAACGCAAAACCTTTCCTCTATAATGCCAGACCTCATTTACCTTCGGAGAGGAGTAGATTTGAATTCAATGTTTAAGGTCAGAAAGATTGGTTGCCATATTTATGAGGAGACTGGCCACCTCAGTCTTTCCTGCCCACAATAAATGCCAAGTAAACACATAGAGCACCTTGCTGCTGATACCAGAACCCCTCAAGCCATAACACCAGCACTAACTGTTAACAAAACAACAGTGGCATCAGTTCCGGTAGTAGCAGTAACATCAACAGCAAGGAAAGCAACACAAACAACAGCTGCAAGAGCACCAACATAACCAGCAATAACAACAACAATGATAGAAGAAGAAGAAGAAGAAGAAGAAGAAGAAGAAGAAGAAGAAGAAGAAGAAGAAGAAGAAGAAGAAGAAGAAGATTCATGACGACCACCCTCAGCAGAATGGAAAACAACAGACATCGTTAAAATACTCAGTTGATCGATAAAATAAAGTACTAGTAATCCCGCCGAGTTTAACTTTGCCTTTCATCCTTACGGGGTCGATAAAATAAAGTACCAGTAATACACTGGGTAATTGCTGGCCTTGTGCCTAACGTAGAAACCATTATTATTATTATCGATTGGCAGTATCAGTAGAGCGTCATACACCATATGTTTCAGCATACAGTTATGGCATTTTACGTTCTGATTTCAAATCCTGTCGGGGTTAGCTTTTTCTTTCACCCTTACGGGGTCGATAAAATAAAGTACCAGTAATGTACTCGGATAATTGCTAGCCTTGTGTCATAAAGTAGAAACAACGGTGGGTTGGCAGTATTGGTAGAGGGTCGGACACCATGCTTAGCAGCATAGAGTTACGGTCCTTTACGGTCTGAGTTCAAATCCCGCCGAGGTTAACTTTGCCTTTCATCCTTACGGGGTCGATGAAATAAAGTACCAGTCCCGCACTGGAGTCGATTTAATCGACTCCCCTCCCCCGCCAAAATTGCTGTCCTTGTGTCTATATAAGAAACAATCATTACTATTTTGTCATCATCATTGCCATCATCATCATTATCTTCATCATCCTCATCATCATCATCACCACCACAACCGCTATCATCGTCATCGTCGTCATCATCATCATCATCATCATCATCATCATCACTGCCATCATCACCATTATCATGTTTACATTTGTGTAGAAATCTTCATCATTGTTATTTATTACAAAGAAATAATTATTTTCTTGAACAACATTGTCATTCATTCAAATTTCGTTAATGCCATCATTAATATTCTTCTTATAATTATAATTAATATTACTGTTAATTTCCTGTTAATTTAATATTATATTTAATAAAAAAAACATTTGATTGGCAGAATTAGTAGAGCACCATAGTGAATACATTGCAGCGTATAATCATGTGAATTCTCGCGTTATGTCTTTTTTTAATCAATTTGACCATTTCTTTAGAACTGCTGGACTGGCAACCTAACAGATACCTAAGACACAGATGATGATTATCGCTAAATACTGATGTTGGTTAGATTATCAATATTAGTATTATTGGGGCACCCACTCATGAATTATAGGAGCCCACTTGAATATATATCAATTGATGTTATACAAGCTCCTACATAAATTGGTATAATTTCACCCAAATTGTAGGAATCCTAAAATGAAACGAGACGTCCGTCTGGGAAGAGATATATTCGATATGTCTCATATGAAATAATACAGCCAATTTTCCACGCAATACTTTTAGTTAGCACCCCGAACGCATAATTGGGAATATAATCCCTTATTTCCAAATGTTTGTTGAGTGAGTTGGAATTTGGCCGGAGTATCGCTAAACAGCTTTCTCCGATATTGTATTTATTATATATACATATATATATATATAATACAATATGTTGAAAAGATAACACACTACAGAGAGAGATAGTGCGCCATCAATCAGACAGGGAAAAACCACCAGTGTATGGAATATATAGCCCATGGAAGGCAGAATAGACATACAATAATTACAAGTATGAATTAAAGTGTAAATACATACCTCGATAACTATCTATCACACACGTAAACATCCCAAAAGATCTGTTACGCCAAATAAGTTGTTGAAAGAAATGATTAGCCCATGGTTCATAAGGCTATACATTTCAGACAACTCTAAGAGAATCTAAAACGACCGTCCATCCACAGGTGCGAGAGAGAATTCACAGCGTACCTAGGGTAATAAGTGTTTCTACTTTTGGCACAAGGCCAGCAATTACACAGTACATTACTGGTACTTTATATTATCGACCTCTGTATCAGACAACTCTAAGAAAATCTAAAGCGACCGTCCAGCCACACGTGCGAGAGAGAATTCACAGCGTACCTAGGGTAATAACTGTTTCTACGTTTGGCACAAGGCCAGCAAATACCCAGTAATGTACTGGTACTTTATATTATCGACCCCTGTATCAGACAACTCTAAGAGAATCTAAAACGACCGTCCAGCCACACGTGCGAGAGAGAATTCACAGCGTGCCTAGGGTAATAACTGCTTCTACTTTTGGTACAAGGCAAGTAATTACCCAGTACATTACTGGTACTTTATTTCATCGACCTCTATATGGATGAAAGGCAAATTTAACTTCGGCGGGATATGAACTCAGATCGTAAAGGGACGTAACTATGCTGGAAATTATATCCGACCCTCTACCGATACTGCCAATTCACCGCCCTCTAGGGTAATAACCAGTGGCCTCTTAGGGGTACCTCCTTTGAGCACATTACTGACAGGTAATAGAGAGAGTCTATGGCTCCGTTCATTTATCGTTATATATATATATATATATATATATATATATATATATATATATATATATATATATATATATATATATATATATATATATATATATATATATATATATATATATATATATATATATATATATATATATATATATATATATATATATATATATATATATATATATATATATATATATAGTCCTTGTAGTAGCCCAAACCTTAATAATGAGATATTAGGTAACGGTAGAGTTGGTAAGGATAGAAATAGAAGGAGACTAAATACTTATTTTAACCCGCCATATAATCAGGAAGTATTAACTAACATCCCTAGGTCTTTCTTTTCTATCTTAGAGAACAATTTCCCTCCTACTAATAAATACCATAGTATTTTTAATAAAAATGTAATTAAACTTTCATTCTCTACCACCCCTAATATTAGTTCTCATTTAGCTAGCACTAACAATGGGAAAATTAGGGATGGATACTCCTCTCTACGTACTACTAGTCAGAATAGATTCGTAAATGCCTTACCACCTGAGCACACCTTATCTCATAGTAATCCTACGTGTGATGCATCACTAGTTCAGCCGATCAATAGCACCCGGAAGTGTAACTATAGAGTGAGTGCTAACTGCCCTTTAAACGGTAACTGCCTCTCTAAGAACATCGTTTATGCTTGTGTAGTTAAAACTAATTCCTCTTTTAGCACATATATAGGCTCTACATCAAACACTTTTAAGACTAGTTTTAATTCTCAAATCTCTAATTTTAAACATGTTAAGTTTAAGAATTCTACTTCTTTAGCACACCATATCTGGGATCTTAAGGGGGCTAATATACCATATAGCCTTAAATGGCGTATAGTAGCACGCTCTAATAACCTTTCAACACATACTAAATTTTGTATTCTCTGTATCCTTGAGACCCACTCTATAATTTTCTCTAGGGAATCCTTACTTAATAGAAAGTCTGAGATATTCTCTTCTTGCCCCCACGCCATTTCAAATTCTTATTTTTATTATAAACCTGAAGGTTCTAGTAGTGTAAATTGTATCCATTAGCTGCTATATCCCCTTATCTTTTTAGTTTAGGTTCATTTTGTTTACCACCATAATTATCATCATTATTATCATTGGCATTTGACAGCTTTTCATTCTAGCTTTCATAATCTTTTGGCTACCATACCATATCTATCATCTCAAATATTATATTTTCACTATTAACCCCTTATAAGTTTATATCTCATTATATAATTTATTTTATATTATTTTATTTTATTTTATTTGGATTCTTCTTTGGATAATTAACCCCCCCCCTCTACACACACACTTGTCAATCGCCCCTTCAAATATACTATAATTATATTCAATTCCCTTTTATGCTCCTTTCTATTGTATAATACAGCATATTGATTATGATGTTATGCTCCTTCGTATCCTCCATGCATTTCTTTTTTCTGTCCCCATTGGCCTACCATAATTATATTTAAAGTCCGTTTATTAGATAACGTTATGCAACTGATAGTAAAATGTTTCATTCTTTTCTAGATATTTTTATAGTGATATCTTAAACTTTGGAGATTTTGATTACTTAAAACATAGCTAATATTGTATTGACTTATTATGTAGTTTAAATATTTTCAATATTAATTAATTTAATAGGGTTTTCCAGTCATTTATCCGGGTTTGTTTCCTAAATGTTTTTACTTAACTGCATGTAACACCTAAGTAAATACTTTTGTTTTTGTTTTTCAATTTCCGGTTGATTTTATTTATATATTTATACTACCGTGCGTAGTTTTCTGTCTGGCTCTTATTCACTTATTCACATATGTCTGTCCAACAACCACGTAATTATATTATACTATGTACAATATTTTATATTGAAGTTGTTATTCCACTCTTTGTAAACGTACTACTGATCTTTATTATTTACCGATTATTAAATGTACCATTATGTTAAATTTTGTAAATTGTGTAATATGTTTATATTTTTATAATTTTTGTACCAACATAATTTAGTTCTGTACAACATTTTTTCTCACTTGGTCTGTAACTCTATATGATTTGTTAAGTTATCTGCCATTATATTATAATATTGTTATTATAGTGTTATTGTAACATTTATATTGTTTGTGCAAATTAACCGGAGATTATCTATTATATAATTATATAGTTTATAATATATTATATGTTTACTTTTAATCATTTCTTCTTCATTTTATACTGTAAATAATATATGTATTATATTTTTATTTTTATTTTTATTTTCATTCTTATTATTCTTATTTATATTTAAACTCTTAATAAGGGTTAGTTTGTGCTTGTATTGATGGAAATGTGTATTGATATATATGTTTATGTGTGTACATATGTATATATATATATATATATGTATATTGGGCCTTTTAATATTATTATTATTATCATTATCAATTATATTATATTATATTATATTATATTATATATAGTACAATCATTCCCGCTCTATATCACCACATTTGTTTAGCTTTAGTTTTTGCATTGGACTATATTTGTAATATGGTTCAAAATGTTATTCACTTCCTTAGCAATGTTTACTTGATAATTTTTACCCGATAATTTTCCTATGCTTTAATGCATGTACACACCATATTCTTCTGAGTTTTCGGCTTGTATTGGCCGATAGTGCTTCTTATAGCTTTAATTGCCCTGCTGAGTACTTAATAGGACGAAACATTGTTGGCTAATAAAGACTTTTGATGTATTGAAGGCTTCTTTGGTTTATTTTCATAATTCTTCGGCTCTGTTTAATTACATTGAGCTATACCTTTGCTGTCATTTCTATAATACGAAGAGTGTGTTTAACTACAACACACTCTAGTATTTTAATTCTTATATATATATATATATATATATATATATATATATATATATATATATATATATATAACGAAGGAGATGTGGTAAGGAACCAGATGGACCATAATAATATATATATATAAATACATATATACATCCAGGGGGAGAACGCAGCGTTACTGTAGGTTCACCCGAGTGACCTTTCGATGTTTAGTATCGAGATGTTTAGTATCGAGGTGTAGAGCTTGACAGAGTGTAGTATAATGAAATAATACAAGGACGAGTGTTTACGCCTTCATTACGTTTATTTGATGGTTGACGCACGCTTCGCTGCTGATCAGTTCAAATGTCGGTCTCTATTGATCTGACCCGACTCTCTCTCTCTCCCCCCCCCCTCTCTCTCTCTCTCTCTCTATATATATATATATATATATATATATATATATATATTTACCCTTTCTACGGAAATACTTCATATATATATATTCCTTTGCCTGGCACTTGAACTAAAACCTGTTGAGAAAGTGACTTCCTTGTTCAATCATCTTACCAGAAGCCTAACATTATTTGTCTAAGCAGACAGTACTTGATTTAGGAGTCGCAGAAACCCAAATGCTGGATTTTACCAACCATCCAGGGGTCCGGGTAAATTTGTTCAATGATATATTTTTTATTTGTTTGACCCGAATTACTTGGTCGTTTCTATGGCTTGCGGATAACGGTTTAACAATCGTCTCAGTGTGTTTGGCCTTCAAAGTATGTTGTTGCTCTGGTTCGTCAGAATTATTGAGCGCTTGCCACACACCTCGGAAGTTGTTCTTCGCTAATTCCAAAGCCGAAATACGATTCTCGCTAATTTATATTTATATATATATATATATATATATATACACATGTGCAATGTTTGCGCGTGTGGGTGTGTGTGGGTGTGTGTGTCTGTGTGAGTATAAAGAGATAGAGAGGGGACAAATAGAGACTGTGAGAGAGAGAGAGATTGTTGTACACTGTAGAATGTAGAATTGCCATGTAGTGTCTTCCACATTCATTTCATGGAAGTTATTAGTGTATTGGAATATATTTAATAGAGTATTAATCTTATGAAATATTAGCTGGTGAACGTGTTGTGAAGTTAGAGCTTCGTCGTATGGATTCCGGCTTTCTATGCTCATAGATTGTGTATTGATGTGTCGCTACATGAATTACCAAACTATGCTAGGGTCGTTTCTTCCAGTATATCTCTTCTTAGACTCACTTACATCTCGCTGCCTCTCTCTCTCTCTCTCTCTCTCTCTCTCTCTCTCTCTCTCTCTCTCTCTCTCTCTCTCTCTCTCTCTCTCTTTCTCTTTATCTCTCTCTCCCCCCTCTCTCTATAATTTACCTAGTTATTGACGCATTGGGGTGAGATATCTGGTCTTTAAAGCGTAGAAATATCCGAGAACCCCAGTAGACAACTGGTAAGAACCCCCCCTTCTTGCTTTCTTCTTATTCCCACTGCATTTTAAGGTATATTAAATAGCAACTACGCAACCATTTCTATTCTCCATATATTTCATCATGTTTTCCCTGTGATCTTTCTTCTGTCTCCCTTTCTACCTACCTATTTCGCTACTTTCTACTCTCACCACTCTTTCTTCCGCTGCCCTTCTCCCTATCTACTCTTATACCACTTTCTTCCTCTCCCTTTCTCCTTCTCACTTTCACTCCCTCGCCTGACCCTTTAGCAGTTCTTTTCTCACTTACAACTGTGGGGATCAGACGTGTGTCTATTTTCTCTCGACCACTCAGTCTTGAACTTAAGTTCTCTTATCGAGTGGTCTTGAATTTCCTTACATTAAGTTGCTCGCACATTGTTCGGTTTGTTTGTTTTTTCACTGATTTCTGTCCTTCCCTCCCTCCTCCGTTTTCCCAATAACTTATCCAGTTATTGACGCCCTGGGGTGAGTTTTATCGTCTTTAAAGTGTAGAAATCTCCTAGACCCCAGTAGACAAGCAATGAGGAAGGTTCTTGCTTCCTTCTTATTCCCACTGCATTTTAATATATATATATATATATATATATATATATATATATATATATATATATATATATATATATATATATATATATATATATTTATATATATAAATATATATTTGGGGAGGGTCATATTGATATATATAATATTGCCAGAAATAATAATAAAACACATTCACTGTTTGGTTTTGATCGGTTTTCGCTTCTGTATCTTTTATATCTCCATAGTTAATTTATCTGGCAAACAATGTTTATCATTGATTGACCACCGGTTACAAATACATATATAAGTATAAGTGTAACCACTTCTCTCTCTCTCTCTCGCTCTCTCTCTCTCTCTCTCTCTCTCTCTCTCTCTCTCTCTCTCTCTCTCTCTCTCTCTCTCTTTATATATATATATATATATATATATATATTAGTTAGTTCACCATACCGAGAACAATTGTTTCACCTTAGCGGATTCTCAGCTCGGAATGGGCATCTGTTCCTTTGCTGAAGCCTGGTCTTCGCTGGCTATCTTCCCATTCGAAATAGCATGAATGGACGGGTCTTTGCCTCCTTTTTCTATACCTTCTTTCTCATTGTTTTCTTCCACAGCCGACTCGCCATCTAGTACACCGTTCAGAGTAGCAACTGCATGCATCTTCACTGCTTTGTCTTGAACTTTGGCTTCTCCCAGTGGATCAATAGTATGAATCATGAGTTGCAGAAATCCATGACGAAATCTACTACTTCCAGAGTGTAGAATTGGTAAGCTAGAAGCTTTGGACTTGTTTCTTTATTTCCGGCTTAACAGCCAATGTCTTAGCGGATCCTCAGCTCGAGATGGGCATGGTTATAGGAACAGGAAGGACAACCGTACGAACGCGCATGCGGAGAAACCCGGTCACTTCACACAGGCAATACTAGACTGCTTGCAAGAGGTGTAAGGGAGATACTGCGAAAGTTCTAAAAGTTTTTAGGTTGAAAATAAATATTACAAAGAATCAGTCCCAAACCTTTTAGTTATGCAATAGTTGTTTGGCGACGTGTGGACAACGTCTGAAAAATTCATTTCTCGTTTTTAGGCAATCACGATTGCATAATCTCTTTAGAATATTTATTCGTTCGTCAATATATTGCCCACACGTCGGATTTCCCTTTGCGTATGGCTTGGACTTAGTTATGGCTTTCCATTGAATGGAGTAGTCTATACTTGAGTCCTTGAGAACCATACGTGGCTCGCGAGTTTCGTGGATGAACGTCTGTCCGGGTACCTGAAGGTAGACTGGTGGTTCAGGAAACGTTCCTTAAATCGACCCTCCGCCATCCCACATGTCGTTCGTTTGGTTGGAAGTGACCACAGCTTCATAAATTACAGCTGGTGTGTTGCATTGCTGTTGAAGGTGGCAAGCTTCAGGCTTGCGGCAAGAGCACCCTGGTGGGGTGTTGCTCCTTGGGCTGTTGGTGATGTGGGCCTTCATGTTCTTAGCGCAGGAGAATCATAGTATAACTTTGTGTCGGTTAAAGATGGAGCAGTATTTATGACATATGGGAAAGTGTCTATCTAAGAGTTCTAGACATGTTTTTCCTACATTGGTTTTAACGTTGAGTGAGAAGGGGGGAGAGAACCAGATAGATTGTCTATTGTTGCGCTTACTTTTCCTAATGGTGTTGTTGCTAGTGGGAGAGTAAGTGATAGGTTGTGAGAAGCCGCTGTTAGCCAACGCCGTGTTATAGTAGGGTGCCGCCCTGTCAAAGATAGCCTTATTAGAGGAGAGGTTTGAGATTCTAGCACTCAAATTCTTAACGAAGTTTCTAAAAACAGTGGGAGGATGGCTTGAGTCCTTGTGAATGTAATTGAGTTTCTCGTTTAGCTTTTGGAAAGGTCTGTGTGTGTGTGCGAAAAAATCTACGCTAGAGAGGTTGGTGGCTACTGTTATCCTAAGTCCTAACTCATTGAAGGCAGAAGCTAAGTTCTATTTAAATTGGTCGAGGTCGTGACCACTTTTATGGCTCGATAAAGTCAGTCCAACGTCGCGGTATATTCCCGTGTGGAAGTCCGGGAATCTAACACGTAATATGTCTAAGATAATAGGCCAACCAAGTCACATACGTCAGCAATGTCAAACGATCCCATGGAGGCGTCAAATATGTCTGAAGTTGTAGACTTCTTTGCCCAGGCTACTCCGTTGTTGAAGAGGAGGGTTTTCCTGCAGTGAGCGATGATTTTCCTGTCTAAACCATCGACGGTGGTATAAGTGGTAGCGAAGTCCAACGCTTTGTTTAACAGCGTCTCCGAGATCGACGGGTAAAAATCGACAATATCAAACTGTGTGAACTTCGCTTTTTCGGATTTTAAGGAGTTAAACCACTTAATTACGAAGTCGCTGTTCTCCCACTGGGGCAGGTTGGACTTGGTCCTAATGGTCTTAACTATGTTTCTAAGTATGGCCTTATTGACAAGTCCCATATATGTGCGTGCCGGGTTTATTAGTCTACATGTGGGGTTAGAAGTAAAGTCTACCTTGTGATCTTTCAGGGTGAGGAACGCCTCCCGCTTAGCTAGAGATTGTAGCTTCTTATCTACCTTAAGGTCGGCAGCAAGTTCCTTGGCTTCTGTATTAATGTCATGGTAGGCCATAGGATTAGCTTTTTTATATTTAGAAGTAATAGCATTGTGGGCTAGGTGGCGGAAAGTGGTGTTGTCGACTTGGTAAATATTATTAGTTTTGTTGGACAGAACGAAGGTGTTATTAGTAGACCAAAATTTCTTAATACCATTTCTGAGTTTCGTTTAAAAGGTGTTAGTGTGTTTGTGAAAGGAAATGTTAGCGACTAAGTCAAGAAGGTCCGTCTCGAAAGGAGCAAGTTCAGTTACCTTAGGAGGGTAGGTTCTCGATTTCAGGTGGAAGGTGTTGTTGGTGCCTGTACTTTAGCCGTCAAAAGCTAGGGCTCGCCATCTTAAGCGTCTGACGACATCTTCCGCTTTTTGTAGGATGGTGGTGGTGGTAAATATATATATATATATATATATATACATACCATATCATTTTAATTTTATTTATTTATTTATTCTCGTTTCTGTCTCACTTTGCGCATGCGTTTGCACATATATATATATATATATATATATATATATATATATATATATATATATATATATATATATATATATATATATATATATATATATATATATATATATATATATATATATACATACGATATTAAACGATATTAACGAATGGAAACAATATTTATAAAACCATATTTATTTCATTAGACATATTTCAAGGACACCAAGTTAAATTATGGTGTGCTTTCATCAGACAAAAATATAATAAAGATCAGTTTTATAAATAAATATTGACATACCCTTAAAAAATGCAACCATTACTGTTGGAAGCTCCCGGATAGATTATCCGGGAGCTTCCAACAGTAATGGTTGCATTTTTTAAGGGTATGTCAATATTTATTTATAAAACTGATCTTTATTATATTTTTGTCTGATGAAAGCACACCATAATTTAACTTGGTGTCCTTGAAATATGTCTAATGAAATACATATGGTTTTATAAATATAGTTTCCATTTGTTAATATCGTATTTTTACTCCACATATTTGTTGAGTGCTTTATATCAGTTATAAAAATATTTGCTTGTTGTATCCCAACAATGTAAATAGAACTTTTACATATATATATATATACAGTATATATATATATATATATATTTATATATATATATATATATATATATATATATATATATATATATATATATATATATATATATATATAGTGTGTAAACAAAGTATCGTAGACTTAAGTTGTATGTGCTACCAAATGTTTTCGTGGTCCAGTCATGGTCACCACTATATTATTGGGGGGGGGGGGGGGCACTTTTAAACTGGCCTTTTATTGAGACACCGGGATATGTTTATCATCTTCTCCAGGAAAATCGGCTCCGTTTAGACCTGAAAGAGAGAGATGGGCGCTGAAAGATTTAAATGACAAAACGTCTATAAAGAAGAGGACACTACGACTCCATAAACAGTTAAGAGTTTATTAAATATAAATATGTGGAATAGCCGTTGAAAAGATCGTTTGATTAAATGCCACGTGACATTTGATCCGACACTGTGTTTTCTGAATTCACGTCTTACTTAAATAAAATGTGTATTTCATCCTTTCGCTGACTGTCAATATATATACTAACCACAGATTGTGGTGAATTAGCTGAATTATAAAAGCCTTGTGCGTAAGGCCTGGCAGTACCCGTTACGGCCTTCACCTTTACATTTTCGCCTGTGATATTGTTAGTGTCAAATAATTGTTTCTAATTTTTGGCACAAGGCCAGCAAATACCCTGTGCATTACTGGTACTTTATTTTATCGACCCCGTAAGGATGAAAGGCAAAGTCAACCTCGGCGGGATTTGAACTCAGATCGTAAACAGACGTAACTATGCTGGAAAGCATGGCGCCCGACCCTCTACCGATATTGCAGTGTCAAATAATATCGGTGTTTCGTCATATAGGCGGGCAACTTATATTGAGAATGATAGTGTGACGGTAACATAAATGATAGCAGTAGTGAAATGTTTGAAGAATTATGAAGAGGAATTTCATATCAGAGATGACAAAGGTAAATTGTTAAATGTAATGATGGCGACAATGGCGGTTAAACATTAGACGACTGTCTAATGTTAGATAGAGAGCGGCATTAAATAGTGGTGATTGTAATGGTGCAAATGGTGGTGATCGTCAGAATGAAGTTATTGCTTTTGTTATAGATGGTGGTGGTAGTTGTTGTATTGTTAGTGGTTGGTTTTGGTGTTGATGTTGCTGTCTTTCTCGTTGTTGTTGTTGATGGTGGTGGTGGTATTGATGGTGGTGGTATTGGTGGTGGTGGTGATGGATAGTGGTGATGGTGGTGGTGGTGGTATTGTTGGTAGTGGTGGTGGTGGTAAATGTATTGATAGTGGTTGGTTTTGGTGTTGATGTTGCTGTCTTTCTCGTTGTTGTTGTTGATGATGGTGGTGGTGTTGATTGTGGTTCTGTTAGTGTTGGTGGTGGTGGTGGTGTTTGTGGTGGGGGTTATGTATAGTGGTGGTGATGGTGGTGATGTTGGTGTTGTTGCCGTTGTTGTTGTCGATAGTGGTGGTGCTGGTGGTAGTTGTATTTATGGTGGTTGGTTTGGGTGTTGATGTTGCTGTCTTTCTCGTTGTTGTTGTTGTTGATGGTGGTGGTGGTGGTTGTGGTGGTGGTGGTGGTAGTTGTATTGATAGTGGTTGGTTTTGGTGTTGTTGTTGCTGTCTTTCTCCTTGATGTTGTTGATGGTGGTGGTGGTGTCGGTGGTGGTTATAATGGCGGAGGTGGCGATGTCGGCGGTGGTGAGGATGGTGGTGGTGGTGGTGTTGGTGGTGGTGGTGGTAGTTGTATTATAATGGTTGGCTTAGGTGTTGTTGTTGCTGTCTTTCTCCTTGTTGTTGTTGATAGTGGTGGTGGTTATAATGGCGGTGTCGGCGGCGGTGGTGATGGTGGTGGTGGTGGTGGGGTTGAATGAGTAGATACAATATAGAGAGTAGAGTGTGACGTTAATGATGATGGGGCTGTACGACGTGGAGTAAATTGACGGAAACTGACTGATTAAATATGAAATACAATTTTAATGCTTGGCGAATAACAAATTATGTTTGCCATTTAATTATTCTCACAGCAATATCAGCAGGAATGTAATAGTAGCTGCATCAACAACCACAGCAGCTGCCACTACAGTAGTAGTAGTAGTAGTAGTAGTAGTAGTAGTAGTAGTAGTAGTAGTAGTAGTAGTACCAGCATCAGCAGCATTGGCTGTAGTAGTAGTAGTAATAGTAGTAGCAACAGTCGTAGTAGTAGTAGTAGTAGTAGTAGTAGTAGTAGTAGTAGTAGTAGTAGTAGTAGTAAAAGTATCAGCAGCAGCAGTAGTAGTAGCATTAGCAGCAACAATAGCTTATACATCAAAACTTCTAAAATAAAAAATTTTACTTCGACTTGGTTGTAATATGTTTTCCGTAAATTTTCGAAAGAGAGATATGAAAATATACTCCTCAAGCCAAGCTGTCATACTCCAGTTCTCTTTGATGGTATGATTAGTGTGTTTGGTCGCGATCGTAAGGTCGTGTATGTCATTATTGTCGATGCGGTGTGTCATGGGGTAAGACAATTTATTTCACGTTGCTTCAGACTATTCAGCTTGGCGGGGTAACAATTGAATTCATCTGTTTTACGCTCAATTTCCCTGAGAACTAAGCTAAATGTGGATGTCTCTGTGAAATGCTATCTCAGTTGCACGGTAATTTCCTTAGAAATATTCCGTGTAACTCTGTCAGGTGTTCACAGACCTGTACCAGTCGGTTGTGCTCAGTTGAAATGTCAGGCTTCAGGTATAGGGAAGACCAAAGTTGTGTAAGTATGAAGATTTTATCGGAAAAGCTGTAAACATTGATCAGAATAAACTCACCAGTGGGTTCCGGGGACTAAGGACAATTTTCAGAAATTCGTGTGCTGGTAAGGTTTCATGGAGGTAATGCTTCGAAACAAACTCCTCAGGTACGGAAGTGCGGTCAGACAAACGTTTCCAAGATGTGCGCTGAGCGATGAAACAATCTGCACACATTCATCCAGTGTACGAGAATTGCTGACTTGTGGAATTTTTTTGAACAGTTTTTGTCGACCGACTCCATTGTGAAGATCGTCTGCCGACTTCTTTTTTTTTTATTTCTTGGAAGGGCAGGAAATTTTTCTCTTGCTGGAGGTGTTGGAGAACGAGGTTTTATGGTTGACTGAATAATGTCAATACAGACGCATAACACTTCAGCCAAGCCCTCAGTATCATTTTCAATTTCCACCTGGGAAGGAAGGTTAATATCCCGTCAACGTTCACTTTTCCATTCATCCTTACAAGTTTGATTAATTAAATTAATGAACTGGGGTCGATTTAATAAACTTTCCACTTCCCCCAAATGTTTCGTCTTGCGCCTAAATAAGATATCGTTGTTATTGGCAGTATCAGTAGAGGGTCTGATGCCATGCTTCTCAGAATAGAGTTACGTCCCTTTAGGGTCAAAGTTCAAATCCTGTCGAGGTAAAATTTGCCTTTCATTCTTACGCGGTCGATAAAATGAAGTACCAGTAATGCACTGGGATAATCGCTGGCCTTGTGCTAAATATAGACCCAGTTATTATTATTTCTCTGTCACGCAATGTAGATGGTAAGTGCAACGGATTATTAAGTCATCCGACACATTACATCAACACATTACAACAAGGACCTTAAAATATGCGCAGTGCCTATAATGGCTGATTTTTCTATGACTCCAATCTTGCATGGTATTCCCAACCGTTTTACAAGTCTTCGTGTTTACTATTGTTGATGCTGATGATGATTATATGATTGCGTTGTTTGACGCTATTGTGATTGTTTCCCTCATTGCTATTTGATTTGTTTGTGTTAGTTTGTGTGAGTGTGTGAGTTTGTGTGAATGTGTCAGTTTGTGTGAGTGCGTGTGTTTGTGTGAATGTGTGAGTTTATGTGAGTGTGTGAGTTTGTGTGAGTGTGTCAGTTTGTGTGAATGTGTCAGTTTGTGTGAGTGTGTCAGTTTGTGTGAATGTGTGAGATTGAAGTGAGTGTGTGAGTGTGTGAGTTTGTGTGAATGTGTGAGTTTGTGTGAGTGTGTGAGTTTGTGTGAGTGTGTGAGTTTGTGTGAGTGTGTGAGTTTGTGTGAGTGTGTCAGTTTGTGTGAGTGCTTGTGTGTGTGTGGGGAGGGAGTCTGTGGAGTGATCCATACTGTCTTATTTGTTTTCCGTATTCCATTTTTGCTCTGGTAACTTTGATAAGTGAAGCATATTGTTGCTACGGTTGTATAATCAATCAATGAATCTGATCTAGCCATTAGTTAAGCACAAGCCTTATCAATTATCGATTCCATGGCATTTAAATATCTCAGCATTTCTCTGATCATTATCAATCAAAACAAAAGAGAGAAAACCGTGGATCAGTTTTAAACAACAAAAAACGAATAACATCATCCCCTTAGTTTTTCCCATTCAAAATCTTCTTCTTCTTCTTCTTCTTCTTCTTCTTCTTCTTCTTCTTCTTCTTCTTCTTCTTCTTCTTCTTCTTCTTCTTCTTCTTCTTCTTCTTCTTCTTAAATTAGAAGGCATATAACTATAGCAGATATATATCTATATAAATAGCGGGACACAAGGCAGGCTTTGTTTACAAAAGGTTTTATTAGAATCCCAACAAACAGACTAGTTTTATATTGTCAAATATTGCGTAGGCACATGTTAGTACCTAATTTTAAGATTCGCTAACCGTTTCTAAATAAAGCCTGCTTCGTGTCCCCCTATTTATATATATATATATATATATATATATATATATGGGGAGGGGTATATATATATATATATATATATATATATATATATATATATATATATATATATATATATATATATATATATATAAATATATGAGTGTGTGTGTGTCTGTGTGTGTGTTTATATACTTTCTATACCGATCCGACGTCTCCCATTGTTTCGAGTACTGACATAATTAGTGGTCTCCTCGGTCCCAGTATCGCAGATTATATATATATATATGACGGAAGAATAGGGGAGCAGATGACCTGTTGGCGATACAGAATGGCCCGAAGAACAATGAACATCTATGGCGTCCGGATGTCGAAACGATCCTACACTCTTTCGACTTCTTCCCCTAGTCCAATCGTTGTCACAATATCAAAGAATTTAGTTAAACATTCACCCGGAGTGCTCATTAATCATGGTGTTGTGGCTCGAACAATCTCGATTTATTTCGTGGATTCACTTATGCTGGATTCCGGACATTAATGCGATTTTTAGACTGGTTGATGAGAATAATGTTGGTGGCCATGTCTTTTGTGGATAAAATGAGATCCTTACGAATATGTTGAAATAAAAATGTAAACAATTCCTTTTTAAAAGATCAATTAACTCTATATCCTCCCAGAAGTTTCCGAATGTATCTAATTTATTTCCACTCAGATTCCACAAATTTCTCCTTCTGTAGATCAGCACGTTCGAGCACTAGAAACAAAGTTGTATTATACTGGTAAGCTAAGATTGTGTGTCAAATCATGCAATGTATATTTCGGATATATATTTGTATGTTGAATCCAAAGTGTTTGCGGGATGGCTATGTCACCAGTAGTTTACTTGCTCCAGATTATAACAGGAACATTAATGATAAAATAGAAAAACAGTGGTCGACTATCAAAATGTAGTAAATGACAAAACACATCATATCACCGATAGTGATTATCTACCGATTAAAACATGCATGCATATATATATATATATATATATATATATATATATATATATATATATATATATATATATATATACAAGTAAAATCAAAGTATGGTGGTGGCCAAATCCACAAGGTAACAATTAGGTTTGCACGAAACACTCAGTAAGTATGTATCGATAAATAGATAGGCTACACCTTAGAGTAAATAACATGCGTTAGATAGGGTAACAAATTCAAAATGTGGCTATGGGATATAGCCACATAATTCGCCAAAACAGCAAAATACAATCAGGTTATAAGTAGACACATACCTATATATATATATATATATATATATATATATATGTGTGTGTGTGTGTGTGTATGTGTGTGTGTGTGTGTGTATGCGTGTGTGTGTGTGTGTATGTGTGTGTGTGTGTGTGTGTGTGTGTGTGTGTGTGTGTGTGTGTATGTGTGTTTACTCATATATGGCATTCTCGGTCATATCTGACGATGGACTTGTACCTGGAACGTTCTTCTACAACTTCCAATTTGGGACTGGACAAGATAATGTTTTGTAGAAGACCAGCAGTTGCGAGCGTTTACAACATTTTCCTTTCCATGACACCGATTTGTCCAAGGGAAAGCTACAGGCAGAATAGCATGGCACCAATGACGCCGCAGCTGACCTTAAAACGCAAAGGCCCGAAAGAGATACCGCAAGGTATTACGTCTAACACTCCATCAATTTCACCAATCTACCAGTCTTAAATTTCATTTCATTCACTGACCTTGATAACATTAAATGAGCCGTTTTCCTTGATGAGATGTCAAACCAATACCTAGTGAACCGTAAAAAAACATTGCACAGTGTTTTAATCTGATGATCTACAAAATTTGTCAATGTTTTGTCTAGAACAGAATAATATTACAAGTAATATTTATTCATACAACCAAAAGAATTTGAAGCCAAACAACTGCAATGGTCCCTGTGGTGAAATTTAAACATGCCCGTCCCACTAAACAGTTAATCTAAGAAATTACTGAAATATCACGAATGTTTATGTTCAGATTATTGAAGATCAATCTATTGAGTGAAATTTAACTCACATTTTTTTCATTCTGATGCATCTCAAATTACATTTACACATATGTGACATGAAATGCATATATTATGGTTACACTCATCCGCCCACGCATATATATATATATATATATATATATATATATGAGTGTGTATTTGTGTGTGGCATGTATATAACTTCTATATAATTATATATATCATACATATATATATTGTTATACTTGGGGAGGGTCATATTTATATATATAAATATATATATACATATATATATATATATGTATATATATATATATGTATATACATATATATATATATATATATATATATATATATATATATATATATATATATATATATAATTTCATCAGGAGGATCCGTTGGAGGGCCTACCACCACAACAACAGGAGGCCCCTGGATCAACTGACGATCCCACCAACCAAATAAAAAGAGTTTTTAAATCAACGAAAAACCCACCGCACAACCCATTCCTAGAGGGGTTTGAGAGCAGGATCATTACCATGGTACGGACAATTAGATTCAGGAAACCACCGCGAAACCCTGACAGAAGTGCATTCCTGTCTGGGCTCACCTCAACCATAAAAAGATCAAGAATACCTCTGGCATTATCGTACCAGCCGATAAAACAGGAAATCTATACAATTTGGCGTACAAAACCTACAACAAATGCATTACAAACGAAATCGCTAAAATATACAAAACATCAAGACGAGAAAACCTAGCACACATAAACAAACAGGCGAAAACAATAATGACAGAACTGAGTATTGACGACAAGACCTATCCTTACAACCCTAGAACACCGAGAATATACATTAAATACCATAAACCGAACTTCCAGCCCAAACTACCGGTCAGGCTCACAGCCCATTCCAAATCGGACCTAGGTAGACTTAGCAAATCAATCATTGACCGAAGTATACCTGAACTTAGAAATAGAACTAAACTCAGCCTATGGTCTTGTACAAAGGAGGTAATCGACTGGGTTTGTGCCATTGAAACTAAGTCGAATGTTCGATTAGTCCAATTGGACATTACGAACTACTACGCCTCTATATCCCCAATCATCCTTAACAAGGCACTGATCTCAGACATGAACAGATCAAGCCTCACTAGAAAGGAAGTGGACGGAAGATTGTGGGAACGACAAAATAGACCAGATAACTTCGACATCACCATGGGATCGACTGACTCCGCACAGGTTACATATATAGTAGGAATATACCTCCTAAATATATTAACAGACGAGATCCACTCCTTGGGCGGTGGCTTATAACGGGACGATGCCCTAATATTGACCCGTGGACTCAATAATAGCCAATTAAATAGACTACACGAACGACTTAGGTACATCTTTAAGACCCATGTTTAGCAGTAGAAATTGAACCTAACAATAGGACAGTAAACTTTTTAGATGTCACCCTAGAATTAGAATCAGGCCTCTATGGTCCATACCACAAAACTAATGAACAACTTAAATACGTCAACAGACACTCCAACCACCCTAGGAGCATAATTAACTCAATAGTTAAAAGCGTCTCCAATAGAGTGTCCACCCTGTCGGCTAATGAAAACATCTTCAAGCAGCACGCGAAATATTACAACTCTGCACTTGTAAACGCTGGTTATACTGAGAAGATTTATTACATCGACCCAAATAGAACCGTAACGCCGCTAAACATAACCGGACCCTTAGAAATGAACATAGAAGAAATCCCCGCACCTAGGACAAACAGTAACCTAAGACCTTCCATAGCCGGCAGTCCAGACAGCGCCACACATAACTGTCTAGGAGATAAAGCCACCTCCAACCCCAATAACGACTCCGACTATCGCACACGTTTGCGTACCAATATAGACAAATGAGATAACGCCAATAGATTACTTGGAACCACTATGACACATACGCCTGACCAAAACACGCACAAACCACCAGCCAACCAGAAAAACCTCACTAAACACCGCAGAAACCGAAGTAGACCTGTCACATGGTATAACACCCTGTATTCTATACACGTCGCCACTAACATACCGGGAACCTTCTTTAGGGCTCTAGAACAATCTTTTCCACGCACACACAAATACCACAAGCTCTTCAATAGACACACCGTAAAATTCTCTTCCTCCACAGCACCAAATCTAGGCCACACTAATAGGGCAAACATACGAAGACACATGGTTTTCCCACAACAAACCACCACCACAACCCAGAACGAAACCACACACACAACACAACACAACAACCCATACTCCAGACCCACACCGCATGACACCAACCGCCAACGTGCCACCATACCAGTTACACCCAACTGTACCAACAATAACACCAACAACATCACCAACAACAACACCAAAAATAACAGCGGTAAAGTCAAGAACGACAATAACAAAAATAACAGCGGTAAGGTCGAGAACGACAATAACAAAAATAACAGCGGTAAGGTCGAGAACGACAATAACAATGACAATAACAACAGCCACAACAACAATAATAGTAGGAACAGTATCAACAAAAACAACAATAATAACAACAGCCACAATAGCAGTAACAGCAGCAACAGTATCAACGAAAATAACACCAACAACTGTACCAGCGAAAACAACAACAATGACACCGATACCTCTAATAGCGACCTCAGCACCACCAGTAAGACCAGTAGCGGCAGCAATAGTGGTGCTGCTGCAAAAGGGACCACTTCGTTTGCAGGTGTCGCCCGAAATATCGAGACAGTTTTAGTCACAGAGGAGGAGATGGCAGTCGCAAGGGCCATGGTGACAAGAAGCGCAAATAGAGTTTCCCTGAAACCTCCACCCGATTTTTTCAAGGACCAGCAGCTACGAACGGTGACTTACCGCACCGTAAGCAAAATCTCACATCGAGTGGAGAGAGCCACAGAGGCTCAAATCCAAAAGGCCTTGGGGTGCGTCTGGGCACGCAAATCCAACATCACCCGAGGCATAAAGTACGCCACAGTAGACGTACTTTTCGCAACCCCCCAGGAAGCAAAGTCTCACACTTTAGAAACCCTAAAGAGTGAGGAGTTATTCTTGGTGCCCCCCTACTGCGGGCAGAAAATTGTGAGAGTCAAAGTGACCCAGGTCCCACCCGACGTGCCCATACCTTGGCTGGCCGCGTCTGACGTCTGTACTTGCTGGAATTGAGAACAGGGCGACCATGCTGCAAGTAGAAAAAATATGGAGAGAGAACTGGTCAGGTATAGGCATGCAAATGCTTATACAAACTGAGCAGGAATGTATCGAGGCTATCCCCGATATCATAGACTTTGAGGAAGGAATCCAACTCCCTATAAGTGTTGAAGGAAGACGGCCAAAATGTTATCTCTGTGGGTGGAAAGGTCACCTCAGGGCCTTTTGCCCGAGAAGACACCGAAGAGGGCCCCTCTCCTTCCAATACCTGGTCCGCTGCTACCAAGAGCAGGACAGGCAACAAACGAGGAAGCCCCTTCCACGGTGAGTAGGAGGGCAACGTCCGTAGCACCCGTACCAAGGCCACGGATAACTAAAGCAGCATCATCATCAGTAACGGCAACACCAATAGCTACATTTGAAATAGCTACACCAGCAACAGCATTGCCGAAGAGGGCTCCACTACCACCACCAACAGCCGTGGAGCACATACCCCTCCCAGACGCCACGGAATCCGATATGGAGTTTGAGGCGGGAGTAACGTGGCAAACAGTTCTGCCACAAAAAAAAAACCCCAAAAAACCTTAGATTCACCCTCCAAAAGCGAAGGCATACAAAGAGGGGTAAAGGCAACAAGGAAACTTGCAGCAACACCACCACAAACACCAACAACGCAAACACAACAAGACACACTAAACAGCAACAATAAGAAAACGGCAACAAAATCACCCCACCCCCCAAAATGTACACAGCCATAAACATAGCAAAAAAAGAACTCATAAAATATATAAAGCAGCACACAGACATCACGGAAAAAAATTACTACACCCCACCAGCACCAAGAACTCTCCCGACAAACATAAGCATCATCGAAATCTCAATAGAACAATACAAAACTTTAAAACAAAAATTCCCCAACGCAGTTGGAGACTTCAGAGGGACAGTTACCAAGAGGATATACATTGACATCCTCTTGGAAACACCCACAACCAGCGAAAGGGACGGTTCTACTGTCCCTTCACCACACGAACAAGGTAAGTGACCCTTTCTCATTTGCTCCGTTTCTCATCCAACATGGCTGTACTCAGAATAGGCAGTATAAATGCACGTGGCCTGGGTCATCTTGGAAGCAGGGTCACCTGCTCAATGACCTCAGGTCACTCAACATAGATGTGGTGGCCATCAGTGAAACCAGAATCTCCGAGGCACGGGCCTTCGCACCGATCTTCGGCGGCTACGATGTATACGCATCTCCCAGCCGTCCAGGATCGGGGGGAGGGGTTGCCGTCCTTTTTCGGAGAGGCTTGGATCTCGCTATACGGGCCATCTTCCTGGACCCAGAAGGTAAGTCGGTTGTGCTGGACGTGACCGGCAGCGAAGGCAATGCTTTCAGGCTAGTAGCCTCTACGCCCCAACAGGGGCAGGACGGCCAGATTTCTTCAAACGTCTAGAGACCTTTCTTGGAACGTCCCGCTTTTAGTGTTAGTGGGCGACTGGAACGGTATCTTGGATGCACGCTGGGATCGTGTGGGGCTAGTGGATAGGGGAGAAGGGTGCAATAGCCTCACCAACCTGCTCAGACGTTTTGAACTGTCTGACAGGTATCGACTGGATCACCCAAATGTGCCAATGTGGACATGGACAAACCGCATCGGGTCATCCAGATCGTATCTAGATAGGGTATTCTGCAGGGAACTAGATAAGGCTAGTATAAGTTGTCCACAATTTAAAATAGTCGACTCCACAGACCACAAATTTGTGATCTGTTAGATCGACATAGACAGACTTCATAGACAAGAGCCTGGTTACTGGAAGCTGAACGCGTCTTTCCCGGTGCGCAAGGCCTACAGACACCGGATTAGCGTATCAGTTAAGCGGGCGTTGACGGAAGCGGTCGTCAACAACAGGTGGTGGTTCGCCCTGAAAAGGGCAATTAAAGTAGAGTCGATTAGGTTTAGCAAAGGAGTAGTGATAGAGGAAAATAGAGTAGAGGGAGAGCTAGTTACAAAGCTAGAAGAGGCGTTTAGGACAGGCATCGCAAACGACATGCTTGCGGCGAGATTAGCACTCGACCAATTCTTCAACGCAAAACACGAAGGCTGCGTTGTCAGAGGTAGAGCGCGTGTTCTGAAACACGAGGGGACAAAAGCCGTCCAATGGACCTGGGTGGCAGAGGCGCGGCGTGGCAATAAAGCCAAATTCGGTCTTTGTCTGACCAAAACGGGCGCGTGATGCTCGAACCCGAGCGGATGTGTGAAGCTTTTCAGCAGCACTTTGCTGAACTGATCGGGAGCGGCGGCGGCCCGGATCGGGACATGGACTTCACTGCATACCTCGAGGGACTGCCTCGGCTCTCGACGACCGCAGCACAGTGTTGCGAAAAGCCAATAACAGCCGGTGAAATACGGGAAGCGATGGCTAACTGCACAAGAGGTAAATCGCCAGGTTTAGATGGTCTGCACTACGAGCTTTATGCATTTATGCCAGACTTGTTCGGTGACCTCTTGGCAGACGTCTACTGCAACTGGCAGCAGAACGGGAGCATTCCCAGTTTTGTGAGCCGGGGAGCAGTGGCGCTGCTGGGAAAAGACCCAAAACAAGGGGGATGCTATTGATAATTTCAGGCGCATAACCCTGCTAAACGCAGAGTTCAAGATTTTGGCCAAGGTGTTAGAAACGAGGTTGGCGCTTGTCGTCGAGGGTCTGGTGGGAAAGGCGCAGACATGCGCCATCCCGGACAGATCCATACACGACAACCTCCACCTCATGCGATACATCGTAGAGAGGGTGGTTAAGGAACCTGGCAAGGGTGGGGCCCTGAAAAACTTGGATCAATCCAAAGCATTCGATAGGGTCGAGCATCGGTACCTGGCGGCGGTCCTCGAGGCAGCCGGTTTCGGGCTCGTTTTCAGGCGTTGGATCGCAGCAACGTACAGCGACATCTGCTCAGTTGTGAGGGTGAACGGTCACCTGTCGCAGCATCATGCGCTCAGTCCACCAGGGTTGTCCCCTCTCGTCCCTCTTGTACGTATTGGCTCTCGAGCCGTTACTGCACAAACTGGAGGCGATGAGGGGCGTCCCACGTGAACTAGGATGCGGGAAATCCGAGTCGGCTTACGCTGACGACGTCACCGCGGTGGTGTCGAACACCACACACGTCCAGATGCTCGGCACCGCTCTCAAGGAATACGAAACGGTGACAGGAGCAAAGATAAACTAGGAAAAGTCGGTGGGCTTGCAGCTAGGCACCTGGAGAAGCAAGTCCATGCCGTCCGACAGCGTCATGGGGCGTTGGACGGACGGACCGGTAAATTGCTCGGGGTCTGGTTCGGACCCGACCTCCAGATGGAGAAAAAACTGGAACGAGGTGAGGATCAGGGTGGCCTCCCTCACCCAGAAATGGGCTGAGAGGAAGCTGTCCCTGAAAGGCCGGGCGGAAGTGGCGAATGCGTACATCGCATCCGTCATCTGCTACCGCCTCACCGTCGTCCCTTGCTCCAGCCCAACTCTCACCAAAATGGAGCGCCTCCTCTTCCGCTTTTTGTGGAAGGGACGCGCTCCCATGGTCAGACGATCCATCTACTGTCAATACCCGTTGCGTGGAGGACTGGGCATGCCATGGCTGTTGCGCAAACATGCGCTGAGGCTGCGACATCTCTGGTGCTTCCTTGATGGTGAACGGGTGTGGTCGCCTTTTTCCAAGCACATTTTATCACAGATCGTTTCCTTGACGGAGCTGCAGTCCTGGGTCAGAAAAAGACCGAGGGTTAGCGCTTGGAAACTGGAATGTCTCCAGGCACTCACTGCCCTCTACCTGTTGGGCACCTGTATCGGTGGAACATCCACCTCGGCGTTCTATAGAGGTCTAGTGGAGGGGAAGAGCGACGACGTTCTCGGAGAGATCATGGGCGTCGAAGAAGATCAGCTGCTTGCTCTCTTCCGGAGAACTTTCAGCCCGGGGCCTATGAATAACTTCCAAAAATCCCTGGCCTGGCAGTGCTACCGGGGAGCGCTGCCGGTTCGAGATAAGCTCTACAGGCACGGAAGTGCCGTCAGCCGAGCCTGTCCGAGATGCGCGCATAGCGACGAAACCGTTGTGCACGTACTCGTTCAGTGCCCGAGCATTGCTGATTTGTGGAGCTATGTCGAACAGTTGCTGTCACGTGTGGGACTGATCCGGTTGTCGACTGAGTCCATTGTGCAGATGGTCTCGCCGTCTTCCTTTGAGGAGGAAGGGCAGGCGGTTTTCATCTGCCTGGTGGCCATGGCGAAAGAGATTGTGTGGTGGACAAGGTTAAAAGGATTAAAGACGAATCCCTGATTAACTTTTTCAAGTTTCACTTGAAGAGGAAAATCAGGTTGGAGAGGCAAGTGCTGCTTTCTAGCAAGTTTGTTGAAATGTGGGTGAATGTAGCGAGAATGGTCCGAGTGAACGGGACCACTCTGAATATACGCCTGTAGTTTCAGAGATGGAAATATTGAGAGAGGGCGCTTACCCTGGTTATCAGGGTGGCTGTGGTCTTTTGTGTGGTTTTCGCCACGAGTAACCATCGGAGGTTTGCCCCCTATTGGGGGATTTTTCCTTGTTTCAATTTTCATTTTATTGTTTATATATATATATGTTTTATGTCTATTTTCTTTTCTTATATAAATAATAAAAATATTTACACGCACAAAACCCACATCGTACCGTCCTGTACCGTCCTTGATGTCA
>OZ024746.1:55623553-55678553 GCA_964016885.1 Eledone cirrhosa
CTACTTTTAACACAAGGCCAGCAATTACCCAGTACATTACTGGTACTTTATTTTATCGACCCCGTAAGGATGAAAGGCAAAGTTAACCTCGGCGGGATTTGAACTCAGTTCGTAAAGGGATGTAACTGTGCTGCAAAGTATAGCGTCTGACCCTCTACCGATAGTGCCAATCCACCAAATGATAATAATGATTTCAGCTATAGGCAGAAAGTCAAACATTACAAATCCCCCCCCCCCCAAAAAAAAAGGGAGACCTCCGAGGGTCACTGGTGGATACGCACATAAAAACCCTCTGTCACTCTAAACCTTGGGACAAGTTCTCTCTCCCAGTTTTCCTCATCCAATCTATAGGCGTATAGTCAGGGCAGGCTCATGCACACGGACCATGTTTACCACACTCAAACGCCTTTCATCAAACTGTCTAGAAGGTAGCACTTCCCTCTCCATCCTAATTTCCCTCTTTAAGTAAAACCTGATATAAAAGTAATCAGAATTTCACCGTAGAAAGAAGTGGTTGTCTTCAACCATCTCCATCATGTCCACCACACCGCATGGTCACCAACGTTGCGTGTCCTTCCCTTCTAAATGAAGACATCGGGGTGATCTTCACAATGGACTCATAATAATGATAATAATTGTTTCTACTTTTGGCACAATGGCAGCAATTACCCAGTGCATTACTGGTACTTTATTTTATCGACCCCGTAATGATGAAAAGCAAAGTTAACCTCGGCGGGATTTGAACTCAGACCATAAAAGAACGTAACTCTATGCTGCAAAGCATGGTGTCCGACTCTCGACCGACACTGCCAATCTACCGCGCGAAGGTTGGACTGTACTGTGCATGTGCCGAGCTTGAACCGTATTATAATAATTGTTTCTACGTTTTGGCACAAGGCCAGCAATTACCCCAGTGCATTACTGGTACTTTATTTTATCGACCCCGTAAGGATGAAAGGCAAAGTTAACCTCGGCGGGATTTGAACTCAGTCCTGATAACAAAAACATCAACAATAGTTATTGTATTAACGAAAATAACTGTATCAACCATAATAATGGTTTCTGATTTAGGTACAAGGCCAGCAATTTTGAGGTAGGTGGTGGGGGAAGTCTATTAAATCGCCCCCAGTGCTCGACTGCTAAGGATGAAAAGCAAAGCTAACCTCGGTGGGATTTGAAATTAGAACGTAAAGGGGCGTAACTATATGCCGCTAAGCTTGTTATCTGAAAATCTACCGTTTCTGCCTAGCTATCGCCCTAACGATAATAATGATAACCTATTTTGTTCGTAGCAACGGAGCACAATATTGCGGGCGATAAAATGACGAAGGGCAACACAATAGAATCGTGTGGTTTACATCGAGTAAAACCAAAGGGAAGTCGATAAATGGAAATCATCAGATACATCATTAATGATACTATAAATATAGATCTCTAATAGAAGCACAAGAACGGGAAATACAGGGGAGGCGAATAATCGATTAAATTCACCCCATTGCTTGTAGAGTACCTAATGTATCCTCATAGGTTCTTTATTTCATTTTCTTTTTTTCTTTTCCTCTGTCATCAACTGTATATTCAAAAATGGTTTTGCTTTCTTCCCGAAAATTAACAGAACCCGTATATTCTTGGTTGTGTCGGACCCCACACGCCTTCATGTCTTATTTATATTACCTCGTCATTACTGAAACTCTGTGCACTTTGCAGGCCTGTCAACTCACCCCGTCCGACGGGGTTTTCCCACCCACTTTGGGGAGGGTGAGAGATGTCTTCACTTGTAAAAATGTGTATAGCATTCAATACTTAAAATCTCCCCATTTTTCCTCATTTCTTCCCCTTTTGGGGCACCTCTTTTCATGGTACTCCTCGTTTAATTTTGTTAGACGTTATCAGTTCTGGTTTTGTTTTAGATTGGGTGCAGCATAATAATTCCTGTCTTATGAGTCAACAAAAAGGGTTGGCACCTGGAAAGATAACCGACTGTAAACATTGCTTTGAAGTATGTTCTAAGTTCCACAAGTTTACATCATGATTTAGTGAGGAAAATGGCATTGTGTGTGCCTGTGGATTTATGCATTTTGCCGTACACATACAAGCATGCATCCACCATAAATATGTGTATGTATATATATATATATATATATATATATATATATATATATATATATATATATATATATATATATATATATATATTTAACAATGGAATTGTGGTAAGGAACCAGATGGATAATAACGCACCAGAGTTCTCAATACTTAGGGTAGTAGAGTGGGAAATAGGAAAAAGTATGACCCGACGGCAGAGCTCAAGCCGTTTCGACGGCTATTTCTGGACTCAGAAATAGCCGTCGAAACGGCTTGAGCTCTGCCGTCGGAGTCATACTTTTTCCTATATATACATATATATATATATATGTGTGTGTGTATGTGTGTGTGTATATATACAAAGAGGGTCAGAGAGAGAAAGAGAGATGGAGAGTTTCACACATCTATCTCATAATAAATTTCACTCGGAAGGAATGAGTTCAACTGATGTTAGGGTAAGCACCTGCTTAAGTGTCTTATCAGTGTAATAGCAGCAGTAAACACGTGGTTCTGAAGCGAACACTCAAAGAAGCGACTGACCTATCTGTTCAGTCTCGAAATGGAATCTAATATTTCTTCCGATTCATCTTGTTCTTCTTCATGTCTGTAAATAACGATTTCCAAGTAGACAGACAGAACCACAAATTACGGTGGAAGAAGACAAATCAATTTAATTGACCTTATTTCTAGGCTGCTACTTATTATTATATCGATCCTTTGAATTATAAAACAGTAAAATCAATATTGGCTGGATTGGAACTCAAATTGAAACATTCGTGTGGTTCTAGTATTTCTTATTTACGTCTATAAAATTTCTCTCGTTTTATCAAATTTAATAAACAAAAGAAGTGAAATCTGCAGTGTACACGCGGTAATGGCTGTGTGGTTAACGAGTTTGTCTTGTAATCACGTGATTTCGAGTCCAAATTTGTGGCCCCACTAGCAAGTGTTTTTCCTTTATTTCTCTTCCTATAGCTCCAATGTTTAATAGCATTGCCTAATTTCTGTGCACGCCAGATCAACATGGACTGTCGCCAATTGTGCATTAGTTCGGGGGGCTAGAGAATCAAAGCCACATGAAATCTTTTCTCTCAAAATTCAACGTATTAGTGTGCACTCTGCTTTCCCTTTTGGTTGGTATCTTAATAATGCAGACTTAATTGCAGCATTGCGTGATTGAGGAAAGAAGCATAGGTCCTTCCGACGACTTCGTTTCAATATTATCATTTAATCTCCCAAGGGCAATCCACATACAAATTTTAAGTTGAACTTTTTACTCTCTTTATTATAGTTCGATTTTTATCAATTGTTTGCAATTTTGCCTTTACTTTCTATACAGAAGCCCTGATCGAGTGCTTTATGGCCCGTTATTTACTTCTTTTATATTTGTACGATAAAAGCTGCGACATCGCTACTGACAAACTGTACTGGCATGTTTTTGTTTTTTTTTCGCGAGTCAATATCATTGTCAGGTTGAAGATATGTTAATACATAGTTCACAAAATATCTTTCATGAAGAAGCTTAGCTATGATTTTTTTTTTTATTTCTAGGATAGAATCTTACAGCTGGAAACCCATGGTCGACCGTGGCGGAAATTCCTTTCTTTTTTAGAGACTCAGAGAAGCACAGTCTGTTATCTAGACCACTTCAGTTCCCGTCAACTCCTTCAGCCATTGCGTTAGCTGTAGGATTTTCGCAATGATAACAATGTTACAGCTTCCACTGAGTCACGTCTTCTTTGACCATGCAAATCATTTCCAAATGATTATATGAGAAGTAATCCTAAAACTGATAGAAAACAATACAATCCATCTCAACCCCGCCCCAGCCCAACAAGAACTTGCAGGATTAGCTGATTTGAAAAAACGTGGATGTTGCTACATCAGAATCACGTATTTAAATACAATACGAAATAATTTTACAGATAAGTTGATCGATAAAGCAATATCTGAAAGGAAGAATCACTACACTCCGCACCGATAACAACAACACGCTAAAGACAGACGATGAATCAGAAAGGCAAGAGAAAGAAAAATATACAAACACTCGCAAACATGGCAAAACATAATTAGTGCAGAATTTCTCAATGTAGTCAAGGCTCTTAGGAATTGCTGTGGCCATGGAATTCATAAAGTTCACCACTCTTAGTTTAAGTACTAACGACAAGAATCCATAGAAACAATACCCAATGCATGACAAAATAAACTATAATAAACATCTCTCTAGATTCGAGATGCGAACAAAATTATAATTCCAATAAAATGAAAACACCCGTAGTATAAAGATATGTGTTTCCAATCTTTACGTCTAAGTTAACATATTCTTCTACTTCGCCCATATATTCCTAAGACAGTCGTGGAAGCAGAGTCCTCAAACACTCTTTCCAGCGGGTCATGACCGAAGCAACCGTCTCCAATTGATCAGCTGGATTCCCAAGGTTTCCCAGCAAAGCTCATGGATGTTATCCAAGCATCTTGCTCGTGGTCTACTCCTGGGTCTTCTACCGGTTGATTTTGCCCTTAAACTCTCTCCAGCGATTCTTTCCTGAGACATTCTAATCACATGCCCATAATATTGGAATTGTGATCTCTCAATTCTGGGAAGTAGTGACTCTACCAGGAGTAAGCCTTTGATCTCCGAGCTACGCACTTTATCGAGTAACGTTACTTCAAAGAGCCTTCGGAGTTCACATATTGCCGAAGTCAAATATGCATATCAGTCTCATGCGATGGTTAATATTTACCATCAGTCTAATACCGATGTCTACTTAATCGACTTCCTCTTCCCACCAAATTGTTAGTCTTGTGCCTAAATTACAAAGCATAGAGCAGGATGTGTTTGCAAGATCGTTACAACAGCCGACAAATGTGTTGCAGAATGTGTTCTAGTTCTGTATGCTCTGAGTTCAAATACTTTGTAGCTCAACCTTAAATGTCAACCTTCCTTGGTCGATAAAACATAGTACCAGTGAAGCACTGGGCTCAATACAATGGAGTCATCGTTTCAAATTTCTTGCCTAGACCCTCTACATAAGAGTACTTTAAATTAGGGGTGTGCAACATATTCCATTGGCGGGCCACTTTTGAATATTAGAACAACTATTAGGGCCATTGATATTTATGAAAACAGTATTCCAAAGATTCGCCAAAACCTCTTTCCATAACATGGAACTGGGAAATTACAACACACATAACCGTATTAGTGAAGCCCATTAGTATAGGTCAACTAACGAAAAATAAAGTTCTAAATAAGTCTACAAGGTAAAAATTAAAAACGGTCATCACTGGCCACTCTGACTGATCTGGCGGGTCGGATTGTGGTCCGCGTTGACCTGTTGCACGCCCCTGCTTTAAATAATGTTATTTTTGTTATTGTTGTAGTAGTTCTTGTTACTCATAATATATATATTAGATATATTAGATGGTATATTGAGAGAAAAGTTAAAGCATTGGATATTAATATTCGTTTAGAATCTTTCCGTATTGTGTTCAAATCACGCTGTGGCCAACTTTACTGATCGGTATTGCGGGATTAATAATGTAATATTCGATTATCTCCCCCTCCTCCTCATTATCCAAACATTGCATACTTTGTGAAAATATTGGTTTTTATTTAAGCACAAGCCCAATAATTTGGGGAGAGAGGTAATTCGATTAAATCGACACAAGTGTATTACTGATACTTTATTTTATCGACCCCGTAAGGATAAAAGGCAAAGTTAACCTCGGTAGGATTTTAATTTAGATCATAAATTACCGTAACTCTATGCCATAACACTTGTTGTCCGATGCTCCACCGATACTACCAATCCACCGCCCTTTACCTAGTTATAGTATTAGAAACGATAAGGGTTATATTTCTGTATTATTATTATTACTATTCACTATTATTCTTGATTTATATACACTTTATCTACCCTGTAAGGTTGAAAGGCAAAGTTAACCACGGTAGTATTTGAACTCAGATCATAAAGTGCCGTAACTCTATGCTGCAAAGCATGGCGTCCAACCGTCTATCGATACTGACAATCGATCGTGCTTACCGCCCTAATAATAATATTTGTCATTGCCGTGTATGATGGTTTACTTGCCTCAAGTGTGCGTGTGGTTGGCGACAATAGTACAAACAAAACAACAAATCTTGATAGTTATATCGAGTAAAGAAACTGAAGGGGAATAAATAAAACAACTGTATATAGATCAATAATTGTTTCTACTTTTGGCACAAGGCCAGCAATCATGCAGTACATTACTGGTACTATATTTTATCGACCCCGTAAGGATGAAAGGCAAAGTCAACCTCGGCGGGATTTGAACTCAGGTCGTAAAGGGACGTAACTACGCTTGAAAGCATGTCTGACTCTTTACCGATACTGCCAATTCACCGCCCTTGTATATAGATCAATAATAATAGTGAATACTCAATAGTAATAATAATAATAGAAACAAATATAATGATTTCTTTATTAACCACAAGGGTTTACATAAAGTAGACATTACTGCGTGTAAAAAATAAATATAATGACCCTTATCGTTTCTAATACTAGCACAAGGTAAAGGGTGGTGGATTGGTGGTATCGGTAGAGCGTCGGACAACATGCTTTATGGCATAGAGTTACAGCATTTTACGATCTAAGTTCAAATCCTACCGAGGTTAACGCTGCCTCTCATCCTTACGGGGTCGATAAAATAAAGCACCAGTAATGCACTGGGCTCGGTTTAATCGACGTTCCTTTCCCCACAAAATTGCTGGCCTTGTGGCTATATAAGAAATCTTCTTCTTATTATTATTGGTGGATTGGCAGTATCAGTAGAGCTTTAGACATCATGTTTTGCTGAATAGTTACGCTCTGAGTTCACATCACGCCTAGGTTAGCTTTGCCTTTCTTCCTTATGGTTTGATAAAACAAAACACCAGTAATGCACTGGAATAATTGCTGGCCTTGTGCCTTTAGTAGACACAATTATTATTAATATCATTATTATTATTGCCTGCTGTTGCTGTTTTGTTGCTTCTTCTGTTGTAGACGCTATTCTTATTATTACCACTATATATTTCACAACTGTCGTACGGCAATTTGATATACTTTCAGCTAGACGATCATTGAGATATAGATTTGTATAGCAGAATCACTCTGATTTGCAATTAACTATTAAATATCTATATTTAAATACAAACTAAACAAGAGAAGATATAATAAATTAACACGTGTTTTGGAAATAACGATAGCTAAAAAGTACAAAATTAATATATCATGATTGGTTTTCCTCCTGTTGTTTAATTCTCATTTTTTTTTTTTTTCAGTATTATATTTGTATGTATTCGTAAACGTGATAAGTGACATGATTATATAAAGGTAATAATTTTTGTGGTTTTGTTTGTTCATGTATACAAAACGAATTATAATGACATAGGTGTCTCACTGAAAGTACAATCAACACACACCCACACAAACACCCCCAAACACACATGCGCACACTCACAGATATGTGTCTGGAGGGAGGTATATATATTTGCAGGGGGGTATTTGCATGTGTATATGCCTATGGATGCGTTTGTGTGTGTGTATATGCGTATGCATGCGTTTCCGTGTGTGTATATGCGTATGCATGCGCTTCTGTGTGTGTATATACGTATGCATGCGTTTGTGTGTGTATATTAGTGCGCATATGCTTGTGTGTCTATATGCGTATGCATACGCTTGTGTGTATATGCATATGCATGCGCTTCTGTGTGTGTATATGCGTATGCATGCGTTTGTGTGTATATTCGTATGAAAACGCTTGTGTGTGTATATGCATATGCATGCGCTTCTATGTGTGTATATGCGTATGCATGTGCTTGTGTGTACATATGAATGTCTGTAGGTTTCGTTAGAGATACATTATGTGTTTTTTTTTCCCCATTACTGTTAGTAGGGCACTTATAAATACCTTTGATATTGTTATTATCATTATTAATATTATTAGGCTGGTGGATTGGCAATATCAGTAGAGAGTCGGACACTATGCTTTGCGATCTGAGTATAAATTCCGTCTAGGCTAGTTTTGCCTTTCATCCTTAAGAAGTTGATAAAATAAAGCACCAGTAATGCACTGAGGTCGATTTAATCGACTTTCCCCTACCCCCATATTCCTAGCCTTGTGCCTCAATCAGAAACCTTTATTATTAGGACGATAGATTGGTAATATCGGTAGAGCGCCGGATAATATTCTTTCCGGCATAGAGTCGTGTCCCTTTACCTTGTAATTTCAAATCCCACCGAGGTTAGCTTTGCCCTTCACCCTTACAGGGTCGATAAAATAAAACATCAATAATGCACAGGAGTCGATATAATCTACTTTCCCATCTCCCCTTAGGCCTAAATCTGAAACCATTATTCTATGAAGGGGTGGATTGGCAGTATCGGTAGAGGGTCGAACGCCATGCTTTTTAGCATAGAGTTACGGACCTTTCCATTCTGAGTTCAAATCCGGCCGAGGTTAACTTTGCCTTTCACCCTTACGGGGTCTATAAAATAAAGTACCGATAATGCACTGGGTAATTGCTGTCTTCTGCCAAAATAGAAAATCATTATTCTATGAAGGGGTGATGGTCAAATTTCTATCGTTCACCCGATCACGGTAACATAATGTACCAGTTAAATAGTAGTGTCGATAAAAAACGTTTCTTCTTCACCCCTAAATTGCTGGCCTTTTGTCAAAATTAGAACCCGTTATTATTCTCTATGGGATTATGTCGGAACATTTGATAAATACTCCAACTTACTGCTTCTAAATTAATTTCGTATTTTGAGGATGTAGTTGAAGATAATTCAATCAAAAATAATTTTATGTCTTCTTCTTCTTCTTCTTCTTCTTCTTCTTCTTACTTTCATTCTTTCTTTCTTTCTTTCTTTCTTTCTTTCTTTCTTTCTTTCTTTCTTTCTTTCTTTCTTTCTTTCTTTCATTCTTTCATTCTTTCTTTATTTATTTATTTCTTTAACCAAGCAACGCTTGCCAATTTCCTAGATACCTGCACTGAATAATAGAAATTTAAGTATCATTGAAACTAATAATATGAAACATAAAAGAAATTTCGTTAATTTTTACGTCTGTTTCATTTCTTTATTGTTTATTTGTTATATTATTTTATTTCATTTTTAAAATAGCTTGATTAACAAAATGAGACAAAAACCAAAAAAAAAAAATAGTATTTATGATATTAAGTATAATATATTAAAATATAATACTCAATGTAAAAAAAAATGTACAAAGTAGCATATGAACTTGTTTGAACAGACTGTATTATATCTTTCGTTGTCATTCAACTGATCATAATTTGGTCTAATTCTTTACATGTTAAATTAAATTCAGAAAGATAGAATTAAGATGGGAAAATAACGAATAAAAAGAGAAAGAAAAAGAACGATAATGAACATAAAAGAGGGGAGTATAAGGGCTAGAGTAATAAGATATTGATGCAAACAGAGAGACTGGAAAATATTACTGGGGGAAAGAAATACTGATGAAAATAATGAGAGGGGTAGGGTGAGTTAGAAACGAGAATGAGCTTATACATGTGTATATAAAAATGTGAGTATGATTTGGTATTATGAATAATTTTACTAGATGTTTTAAAAATCAATTTATTTCAAATTACAATATCAATATGGCTGTGTGTATAATATTGTGTATATAATAGTGTGTATATAATGTGCTAATATGTACAGTGTTCATACTATTCTTTCTTTCTAAATACATAGCCATAAAGAAAATGAAAATATATTCGTGTATCGGTTGAAAATAGAAAACATGGAAACGTGGAAAATATCATAGATTATTTGTGTGTTAGAGCTGTTGATATACATATCAAATTAGATTGACTTCTAAAGATACACAAACAATTCATATGAGAATGTTGCTCAGTCGTTACACGAATTCATTTGTACATACCCAACACAAACTCACTCACGTAAACACACATACACTCACACGCGATTATATATATATATGATGGCTGCCCCCTCGTTATCGAGTATGGCCATTGCACGATATAGCATTATTAATAGTTATTAATTAATTCTATGCATGTGCTTAAAGATATTTTTAAATTGAGCGACAGCAGGTATAACTCGAAAAGAAGAAAAGATCAACATCATCGGTAACTACTTAGCCGCAGCTTTTATATCGGAGGTATCCCAGTTTCCTGAGTTGCCTTCTCCTAGAAGAATGCCATGACAAAGGGTAGGTGTCCTTCATTCCCAGTGGTTTAACTTCGAGATCGGTTGTCCTGCCCTACAATTTCTGACCCCGTGCATATACATACACATGCACCCATGTATACAAACATATACATATACATACATATGTACATATATATATATATATATATATATATATATATATATATATATATATATATATATATATATATATATATATATATATATATATATATATATATATATATATATATATATACATACATACATACATACATACATACATACATACATACATAGATACATACATACATACATATATATATATAATTATGTATATTATATCATATATAGATTTGTGTGTTCCTGTGACTGTCACGATTACCTTCAAAGGTAACCACACGATATTTTCATCTCGAATAATATTCCCTGGACAAAATTATTTATCATATGTTTCAAACTACACATATATCATACTAAATGCAGCAAATATACCGACGATATAATATAAATGAATGTACCATTAAAGGTCTCATATAACTGGCCACATGTTTCACTTCTAAACAAACCCAGAGACTGAATTTACAACAGAAAAAAAAAAAAGAATTAAATCCCAAATTATCAACAAGATACCTCAAGCTAGCAAACCCCTAAATGTATTTCATACAATCAAAGTAATATGCAATATCTAATGTATACATGAAACCTGGTTAGTCGAATTAGTTACACCGGCAAAATTAATACGACACTTTCTCGTGGGTCACTGTGCATTTACAAGGAGACTGTTCTAAGTATCTTTATAATGTACACGAAAAGGGCGGTCGAATGGCTGTATCGGGAGATACTTTGCAGCATAAAGTTACGGCCCTGTATGATCTGAGTTCAAATCCCGCCGAGATTAACTTTGCCTTTCATCTTTACGGGGTTGATAAAATAAAATACCAGTCTAGCTCTGGGGTCGATTTAATCGACTTTCCGCTCCCTCAACATTGCTGGCCTTGTGCCTATATAAGAACCCATTATACTGTACACGAAATAAAATTAAACAAGAAAATATAAAAAAAAACAATGAAAATCTTGATGGCATTTCTTAAAAATAATGAGAACATTAAATATAAAAATCTTATTAAAAGCAAATTGCAAGCTAACATTCAAAGCAGAGAAACAGAAAATGAAAGCAGTCCATAAAATGTTCTAAAATTATCCGTTGACTTATTTTAAATCGACATTAATGATTTGCTATACTGTAACATTAAGCATGTTGTCATTTAGGACGTACTGCAAGGTTTGAGAAAAAAAAAGTCTAATAATAATAACAGTAATGAGATTGAGAAAGTCATAGACATAGTTTTAACAAAATAATATAAAGTATAAAAGTGGCTCCACACAAAAGTGTAACTCCAAACTATTAGTGTGTATAATTGTTTCTACTTTTTGGTACAAGGCCAGCAATTAACCAGTACATTACTGGTACTTTATTTCATCGACCCCGTAAGGATGAAAGGCAAAGTGAACCTCGGCGGGATTTGAACTCAGATCGTAAAGGGACGTAACTATGTTGGAAAGCATGGCGTCCGACCCTCTACCGATACTGCCAATCTGCCTAAAATAGAAACACTTATTAGTATATATAATTGTTTCTACTTTTGGCACAAGGCCAGCAATTACCCAGTGCATTGCTGGTACTTTATTTTATCGACCCCGTAAGGATGAAAGGCAAAGTTAACCTCGGCGGGATTTGAACTCAGAATGGCAAGGGCCGTAACTCTATGCATCAAAGCATGGCATCCAACCCTCTACCGATACTGCCAATTCACCGCCCTATTAGTATATATAATGCCAGATGAAAATACATGTGTGTGATTCTGTGTGTCTATATGCACACTAGATACAGTTGCACACATTCATACATAGATTACACACATATGCCTGCACACACACACACACACACATACGTATGCATATGATGGCTGCCCCCTCGTTATCGAGTATGGTCATTGCACGATATACCATTATTAATAATTATTAATTAATTCTATTGTGCAATGCTTGTGCGTGAAGATATGTTTTAAAGTGAGGAAAGACTGTGCACTGAGCCAATCCCACTCTCTGAGCGACATTAGCTATATATATGTGTGTGTGTGAGTATATATATGTATATATATATATATATATATATATATATATATATATATATATATATATATATATAAATGTATATATATATATATATAGAGAGAGAGAGAGAGATACATGTATGCATTCAAATATATATATGCGTGTGTGTGTGGGGGGGGGGTGTATGCGTGTGTATGCATGTGCGTGAGTGTGTGTATGTGCTTGTTTGTGTTGTTATGCACACATTTATCATATTAGTTCGTTCTGTCCTGTTATAGGGACGATGCACTGGTCTGAGAAAATTGAATAAATTTGCAGCCAGCCTGCTCATTTCCTAATGGCGTCAATTTGAACTGGTATCTCTTATCAGATATACACAGGAAGATGAAGGAAGGCTTCCGGTTTCGAGCTAAACGAGGTAATGACCCGTCTTCATAGGGACAGTGTATCAAAGTAAAGAATTTTAGGTTTGATAGAAGATTAAGGAAAGCGACGTATTGAGACTACCGGCTTTCTGCCTGAATTGGTTCTATGCAAGAGCGGATGGCATAATGGTTTGTGAAAACTATGTTATATTCTGAATGCTAGCATCTGCCTTCCTTCTTCTTGTGTAGTATTGACTTTCATACAACAATGGACGCATTCAGTCATTGCTTAATTTCTATTAAATCTTGAAAAACTGGTGTATAAAGACACTATGAATATGAAAGACATACACGCAGAATGATGGACATATAGACAGATCTCCATATATATATATATAATGATATGTGTGTGTGCGTATGTATATATATATATATATATATATATATATATATATATATATATATAAATATATGTCTGTGTGTGAGAGAGAGAGAGAGAGAGAGAGAGAGAGAATGTGTGTAAATATATACTTATATACAAAGGGAGAGGAAGACAGAGTTTTGAGAGTTATTAAATAGAAATATATATATATAGAAGAACGTATGAACAGGTACACTGTATGTTTGTATAAACCGTAGAGAGGTTCCGACAGAGAATGAATGTGAGACTAAATGAGGCTGTCGGCGAGGAAGAAACATGCAAACAGTATGAATTCAAATTAGAGAGTGATACTCTAGGAGTTAGGCTGAGAAAGCACGGATCATAATAAACTTTAAGTGAGAGAGTAAGATACAGAAAGTGATAGAGTGTGTAAGTGGGAGTAGGAGAGACATTCAGTGTCTGTATATTCCATGGGCTGTGTATGTCTGTGTCCGTGCGCATATGAGTGAATATGTGCGCCTTCATGAAACTTTAAAATCTCATTCAGAACGTTTTACTATTTTCGTCTCCGCTCTCCGCACTCCAATTTCGAATCATGCTCAGATCAATTTACATTTCATATTTTTGAGGGCAATACATAAAGTAGCATTCTAATGATATTCTGTATATGCTAGACACCAACTGGCATCGTTATTTTGGGTGCAGCATTCTATGTATAAACAATTTTCTTTGCAATCTTAATGTTCGAGGTTCGGTTAGTTTGCCTAACATAAAGAAATATTATTTTAGCATCTGATGCTCTAAGGATCCCGAATGTTGACTTAACCTGGCCCTTTATATACAATCAGATGAAAAAAACCGATAGTCAGAGTGCGTCAAGGTAACTCTAGTTCCATATGACTGCTTTTTTGATAACAACCTACAGTTACATCTGGAAGAAGCGTCCTATAAATATATGAACTGGAATTTATAAACCATGAAATTAGGGAAAGGTACGTTGACATCAGGATGATCAGAAATCATCTGAGCTAGAATAAATACTGAGGCATTTAATACGAAGTCACATTGACTCTGCCAATTCGTCGCGCTTGAACTATAAATTATATGGAAATTAATGAAATAATGATTCCTTTATTTCTGTATTATATTTTATTGTTTATTTCAAAATAATGGTTTCTGATTTAGGAATAAAGCCAACAATTTGGAGGGAGAGGGAAAGGGCAATGAAATCGACACCAGTGCATCCCTAGTTATTTATTTAATCGACGACCGTAAGGATGAAAGGCAAAGCTAACCGGTGGGATTTGAACTAAGAACGTAAAGGGAGGTGACTCTATGTCACGAAGCATGGTGTCCGACACTCTACCGAATAAAGGAACGTAACTCTATTCCACGTAACATGGTGTCCGATGCTCTACCGAGTAAAGGAACGTAACTCAATTCCACGAAACATGGTGTCCGACGCTCTACCGAGTAAAGGAACCTAACTATATTCCACGAAGAATGGTCTCCGGCGCTCTACCGAGTAAAGGAACGTAACTCTATTCCACGAAGCATGGTGTCCGATGCTCTACCGAGTAAAGGAACGCAACTCTATTCCACGAAGCATGGTGTCCGACACTCTACTGATACTGCCAATCCATCGCCCTATGTTTATTTTCAAATAATAAAATAACCACCACCTATGAAATTAGCCAACAATTCCAGATAACACTACAGTCTTACCAATCCAATCTCTTCAAAATATATTTTTAATCTACTTATCTCTATTTCTCCGGACGCCAAAAAGCATTGTTTAGTGATTCCGCAATCTGAGACTTTAGAGTTTAAAGGAAATCTCGAATTCATATCCATCAAGATAATAACGTTCTTAGATTATTTATCATTAGATAAAAAAACAAAGAGTTAAATAATTCAAGTTGTTTTGATGAACAATTAATTCTAGTAAATAAATTATGTGTTCTATATTAATTTAACAAATGGAAAAGTGAATTAAATTGCCGTCATTTATTGTCAAGCATTAAGAGAATGACGCGATCAGATTAGAAAGCACTTTGTGAAAAGAACAGCATGAAAAACATAGAAAATGTTTGATAGATAATCTATTAAACGAATATGGCGGTGAAGTTTGACATTGTGCGAGAACAGATGTATTGTAAAAAGAAGGAATAATTTCAACTAGTAATAACGACATACCTTTTGCTCAGAAGCAACAGTTGTATTGTAATCCCCCAATATTGGATTGCAATATCTGTAAGTGCAATTAATTGTATTTCAGAAATAATGAACTAGAAAAAGCTGGGGGAAATTTGAGATAGTTCACAGTATTTGGCATATCTTTTTTACATTTTTAGTTCGTTTTCAGCATATATATATATATATATGTATGTGTGTGTGTGTGTGTGTGTGTCTCTCTCTCTCTCTCTCTCTCTCTCTTGTGCTACAATAAAACTCACCTCCTACATATATATTTATATATATATATATATATATATATAGATATAGATATATATGGGGTTGTATTTACTTTACTTTTTGTTTAAGATCCGTAATTGAACAGTTCGTCAAGGAAAGAAGATCGATAAAATAATAGAAGACTTGAAAAAGTTATATATATCCTGGGGTGGATATGATCAACGAAATGAATTAAAGGTGGCAGCAGTCTGATAGAAATGAGTAAAAGGATAAAAGAATAAAATAATGTCAAACATTTGTATGACTGCAATATTTGTGTGTTTGCTTATGTTTGTATGTGTGCGTGTCTGTGTGTTTGTTTGCATGCGTTTGTTGCATCTGTTGGCTCGGTTGCGAGGGCGAGTGTTCCAGTTGTTTGACAACAGAGGATTTAACATGCAAGAGGTTGAGAGTTCCATAGACACGTGTATCCCAGGAATATACGACGTGGGACCATGTGTGACACGACTAGCCGTTTCAATAACTGGTAGTTTCTGTTGTGAAACCAACGTGTACGTGATTGGCAATCTCTCAGACACCCGCACCATTGACATACATCCCGATTATATTTACTGCGACACAGTGTGTGACAAAACTGTTTGTATTTTAATCAAAAATACAGCTCATTTGTTTGCAGCTGAATGAACAGGAGCAATATAAAAAGTCCCTAGTGCAATGACACATAGCACCATCGTGAATCAAACTCACCAGCTTACGATCGTTAGCCGAATATACTAAACACTATACCACGCAATACCAGCGTATAGTGGTATTTATAAGGAATACTGGTATTGGTATCGAATCTACGATTATATAAGCCAGAGTTTAATACCTCGATAAACACTACGCCATACACCTTCACTTTATCTATGTATTTGTATCCACGGCGGTGGATTGGCAGTATCGGTAGAGGGTCGGACGCCATGTTTTGCAACTTTGAGTTACGGCCCTTTATGATATGAGTTCAAATCTCGCCGAGGTTAACTTTGCCTTTCATCCTTACGAGGTCGATAAAACAAAGTACCAGTAATACACTGAGTAATTGCTGTGCTTGTGCCAAAAGTAGAAACAATTATCTACGTATTTGTAATAATGAATGTTCTAGAAATTAACTCCTTTATATTATTAACGTGGTCCGAACACTACAGCAAACACGAGGTCGGCACTTTCAATAAATTATATGATCGTGGGGCTAATCCCTAAACCCTAAGCCATGCGTCATCATGGTGTTCATATTATCTTTTTATTATATTTCTATTGAAAAGCATTACATATGATTTCTAAATAAGTTTTAGATATTCAAGATTTTGAAGCGATTTAGTTATGTAGATATTTTTCTCAGCATTAAGCTTATGTTAGGAGTAAAGTATAGCAAAGACTTTACATGTACATTATAATGGAAGGAATTTTATATAATTATAAACGATTGAAATTACACAGTTTTATATCATAAAACTGGCATGGTTTCAGGCGGTTTGGTACAAAAAGGGCTAACATTTAATGTGATGTTATATTTTCCTAAGCCGACTGAGATATCCATGTTACTGACTAACTATGCAAGAATTTAGAATGTGTTATACCTTTGGATTTAGGAATTTAAATGGGAAATTTCCTCCTATCGTTTCATTTCTTCTCGTGCATCTCAATGTATCGCTGACATAAACATTAGTAATTGCACTACAGAGAGAGAGAGGGGGGGGGGGGGGAGAGGAGATATATATATATATATATATAGAGAGAGAGAGGGGGGGAGAAGAGAGAGATAGAGAGAGAGCGAGAGAGAGAGAGAGAGAGAGAGAGGGGAGAAATTGTGAGGATGAGCGAGGATTAATATAAAAGATGTCGTTTGGCTGCTGGTGATGTTGTTGATGATGGAGATTATGTTGGTGATGGTAGTGAAGGTGGTGCTGATGTTAATAATAATAATAATTGTAGTAGTAGTAGTAGTAGAGGTAGTAGTAGTGTGGGGCGGATTATTGCTGGTGGTGGTGATGCTTGTTGTAGAAGTGATAGGGAAGGTGGTGCAGCTCGTGGTGATGATGAGGATGATGTAAATGGCGACGCAGCTGGTGCCGACGTTGTTGTTGGTGGTAATGTTGGTCAGAGCGATGTGGGGGAAAAGGAGGTTTAGTGAGGTGAGTAATGATATTGTCTTGTGGAAACTTGATGAGTTTGGTTCCATCAAAGTAGAAGGAATGGTCATTATATTAATGCTTCATTAAACTAGAACATTTGGCGAGCAGCACAAATGCGACGAGTTGTTAGCAATTGAGCGAATGTGCTATTAAAAGGAAGAATTAGAAAGAATATATTCTATGGGCGTTGTTAGAGATGGTTTAGTTTTATGTTTCCGAATCGAAATCTACAATTTTATTCGCTCTTTACAAAGAATGCCAAAGTTGTCATTATTATACCAATGTGGTATGGGTTGTGGGTTAGCAGAATCGTTAGAGACTCAGACGAAATGCATTGCAGCATTTAGTTAGAGCGCTTTTCGTTCTGGGTTTAAATTTCACGGAGTTCATCTTCGCGTTTCATCCTTTAACATTCGATAAAATAAAGTACCAATCAATGTACTAGGTTCGAAATTGTTGACTCCCACCTTAAACAGAATGATGGCTTTGTGACTAAATTAGAAAATATTATTAATTCAGTGTAGTAAGAGTAGTGATTTGACTGACTGATTAGAGCATCGTATATAATGGTCTCTAGCATAGGCACGAGAACGGTAATTTTTTTTGTTTGAGGGGGGGGGGGGGCGATATCGATATCATCGACCCCAGTACGTTACTGGTACTTTATTTTATCGACCCCGTAAGCATGAAAGCAAAGTTAACATCGGTGGTATTTGAACTGGGACCGTAAATAACCGTAACTCTATGCTGCAAAGCATGGTCCCCGACACTCTACCGATACTGCCAATTCACCGCCCTAGAGCGTCGTATATAATGATTTACAATATTCGTTCCGTTGTGCGGCACTGAGTTCAAAATTTATGGCGGGCAACTTTGCCCTTCACCCATCCGAGGTCAGCTAGTTCCTCTCATCTCATTTCTGAACTTATTTCTAATACAGAATTCCAATTTGGTAATGTAAGTTATGCAGCAAAACACTCATTATGGGATACGCTTTGATTTCGATCTTTACTAACATACGCCAAATACATCTTTCATGTCTGTGTTAATTTTTATGTGGCTTGGTTGTTAGTGAGTTCGGCTCAAATTTGATTCCCATATATCATTGAGCAATATACTTTAGTTACATGTTAATTCACGATCAGGCTGATCCGTTGGTAAAACAATAACTGATACACTTAACAAGGCAACTGATATGTTTTATGTAAAGGTACCTCATTTAGAGGTAGATGTCGCTCTTTTAATATTATTTATCAATATTCGTGAGTACGGTGGTAGCAATGTTGGCAGGGTGGGTATATAACAGTGATAATATTTTAATATTTTTGGCCTCACTGAAAATAAAAAGGGGGGCGGGGCGCTGATTAGAGGCACTTTTGGTTGCTATTTCCATCACATCTATTAACTGTGTAATTAGTATATCATAAATTATTTTGGGACAGCGTGAACCAAAGAATTATCGACAGAAATGGCATTAATGACTGACACAATAATTGCTTCTTATTTTGGCACAAGACCAGCAATTATCCCAGTGTATTACTGGTACTTTATTTTATCGACCCCGTAAGGATGAAAGGCAAAGTTAACCTCGGCGGTATTTGAACTCAGACCATAAAGGGCCGTAACTCTTTGCTGCAAACATGGCGTTCGACTTCTACCGATACTGCCAATCCACCGAATGACACAATAATGATAATATAGTAGTAGTAGTAGTAATAGTAGTAGTAGTAGTAGTAGTAGTAGTGGTGGTGGTGTTGCTGGTGTTGGTGGTGGTAGTCGTATTATTATTATTATTATTATTATTATTATTATTATTTGTAGTAGTAGTAGTAGTAGTAGTAGTAGTAGTAGTAGTAGTAGTAGTAGTAGTAGTAGTAGCAATAGCAGCAGCAGTAGTAGTAATTGATAGTCATTGCCGTGTTTTAGTGTTACAATAGGAGCTATGTCAGTTTTCATGTGTGTGTGTTTATATAATTGGTGCTTGAATATAAATATATATGTATATATGCATATATGTATGTTTGTATGTATGTATATATGTTTGTATGCTGTCAAAGGGTAAATGAGCTCTTAAGAGTCAATGGCTATCCACCAAAATCACCAGGAGAGATGACACCTTAGCCTTTGTCAAGGCAGAATTCTAGGAGAAGGAAAACTCTGATATAACATCTGCAAAGCTGATGTTATCCAATGATGTTGACTTGTTCTTTTGGGTAAATATCATCTTGGTTAAGAGAGTGGGACTAGCTTTGTGCAGTGCCTTTGCTCACTATAAAAGCTTCACGGCACAGGCATTGCTTTATATCTGGAGATCTCTCTGCACTTGTCGTCACATGGTACCATGGGCCCATCACTATGTGTCAATAATTGTCACAAGTGTAGTGTCTGTACCAGAGTTTTCAAGTCGCTGGCTGGACTAAAAAGTCACACTCGTAGGGGTTCGGTAGGGGTTCTCCTAAATGGATATAAAGTAGTAGCCGTACTCGAAAACGAGTTCGGCAGCCACCATGTATGCTTGTATGTGTGTATATATGTATGTATGCTTGTATATATGTATGTATTTATGCTTGTATGTATGTATGTATGCTTGTATGTATGCTTGCATGTATGTATGTATGCTTGTATGTATGTATGCTTGTATGTATGTTTGTATGTATGCTTGTATGTATGTATGTATCTACTATGCTTGTATGTATGCTTGTATGTATGTATGCTTGTATGTATGCTTGTATGTATGTATGCTTGTATGTATGCATCTACTATGCTTGTATGTATGTAAGTGGTTTATTATAAATAGATGCAGGACTAATTCAGTAGGTCAGTTGTATACAATAAAAAAGGAGGTTAGTGATCACATATAACACTTCACTTGCAAACATATCTGTCAATATGTATTCTTATTTGATTTCATACAGAAAGAAAACCTTATTAATAATTCATACATACATTCATGTGTAAATAAATATTTATTTCAAAACATGGTTGTCATTAATAATACAATACAAGCAATTCCCCCTGCTGCTCTGATCTGCTCCACTCTATTCTCGTGTTTCATTATGATATTGTAGACGACGAAACGATGGAATGCACTAACTGTTTGTTGCCAAGGTATTTTCTTCTGCTATAATACATGCCAATGCAATATAAAGAGTTGTTTTGCAACTATGGTAATGAGGGTCGCTCGCTCCTCAGTGTTAACACAATATAGCGTGTTGTTTTTCTGTCTGGCTTAATTTTCTTCATTATTCTGGCTGATTTACTATTCTCACTTGATCTCGCTCCTCACGAAATTAGATATCATTGAGTGCAGTATTTAATGGAACATGGAAATACTTTATGAGTACAGTACCGGATTTGCATATGCACTACTTCGGCTGCAGTGTAAGGCTTCATAGTCCAAGAGTGTCCTGTTCCGTTTTAGATATATAGATTTATATAAATATATCCAGGGGATCCTGTTATACTTTGAAAATATATATTAAACGCTTTAGCATTTAAACCGGTCATATCCGACCTGAATTCTCTAACCTCTTTCTGTTACTGGCCACTCATACTGAAGTTAAGGTTTTGTTCTCAAAATACATAACATCAACATCTCGGATATTCGATATTATGTGAGATGATTATGTAAAATAAAGCCCTTACTACTAAAATACAATAGCATATATAGAATGTTGTAAATGCTAAAGGGTTAACATGGATGCTGAAGTATAGCTATTAAGCTACATTTAATACTTATTAAATATATTCCTTTATCTTAAGATGTCATCTCCGTTTTATAAGTCGTCATGCTGAGGACAAGGCAGATAAAAGCCTAGTGGTTCACCGTCTAAGGAGATCAGATCTGTTTTAAATAAATGTGAAGATATCGCTCTAAAACAATATTTTATCCAAAGCTAGAACATTACATTTGTTATGGATTCGCAGTATCGGTAGCATAGATTTACGGCTCTTTGCGGTCTGAGTTCAAATGCCGCTGATGTTAACTTTACCTTTCATCCTTTCTTTGTCGATAAAATAAAGTACTCATAATTGTTTCTACTTTAGGCACAAGGCCAGCAATTACCCAGTGCATTACTGGTACTTTATTTTATCGACCTCGTAAGGATGAAAGGCTAAGTCAACCTCGGCGGGATTTGAACTCAGATCATAAAGGGACGTAACTATGCTGGAAAGCATGGTGTCCGACCCTCTACTGATACTGCCAATCCAAAAGTACCAATAATGCACTGGGATAATTGCTACTCTTGTGCCAACAAGTAGAAACAATTATATTGGTTGTTTAATACCTTTCTTCTTTAAACCGACTCAGTTCTTGAATACACATATATTTCTTGTTTTTTTGTCAGTGAAGCATCTTAAACCCATTCCTTGTCTACACATTGCTTAATCATATTGTGTTATTGAAGGAATAAATGTGACAGTTGTAATTCTTCTTTCATCATCATTTTTTTGTGATTTATTGCGGAAATTGAAAGAATTACACCGAAGACGATTCGTAATGTATCATCCGGCGATTTCCAAGATGAACAGTTAGTTGCTCAATCAACTGAATATCTGAATCCTGACATGGAGCAAAATATCAATCGCAAGCAAAATCCATCCGAATTGCTTTGACCTTATTTTATACAAGGCAATTTCACTCGGGAGTGTTAGGTCTATCTGAGGCTCTGATGAAAACATATGACCACGGCACTGTGGAATAGGATCACGCTTGATACCTTATAATTGCGAAGGAAACTTATTTATCATATTTTCAGGTTCATGCGTTTATGATAGCCTTTTAAATATATAGATATACTTTTTCATTGTTTTCAATACATTGTAACCATGCTAGGGATCTGTCTTATACCCTTTCACTTTCTGCTCTGTTGGAAATATCATAATATATTATAAACTGCGAAGATTTTCATTATCCTTCTGTTAGCTGTCAATGAAACAATTCCAGCTGAAAGTTCCTTTCTACTCGTGATTTCAGGTCCACCCAGCTAAAGATATTCAAAATATTAGATAAACTCGGCGATGAATGACATTTAGATCATAAGAACGGGAAAAACAACTTCCACACAATTATCAGGTAGGGGTATGTATTCAATATGGTTTATAATATACTCGAATAACTTCCGTTAATATATTCCTATAAAATTATCTTTATGATTTCCACCTAAAACAAAACTGTGTACAAACTATATATGTTTCATTTTAACATAACGTCTTTCGTAAATATGCCGATCAATGTTATCTCATCCTTCTCGGATGAGAGTGAAGAAAATATAGTGAGGCATATAGTTTATCTTGTATATACTGAAACATATAATCTAACTTACACGGCTATTTCTTGTGGGTGGTCATATCCTTTCTGATGTCAGAAAGATGAGAAATAATCTAAAGAATCTGGAAGCAAGCTGTTACCGCCGCTATTGTTTACATGTTGAATATATCGAAGAGCAACTGATTCTTAATTCGGCTCCAATAATTTGGTCCCATTTGGGGCGAAACACTATCAACGTTATTGTGAAAGGAAAGTCTTAATATCTATCTATCTGTGTATTACATATTGTAGAACATATAACACTGTTTCTTTATAAAATATAATAAAAGTAAAACAATCAAATCATGTGACATCAAAAACGTTAACTAGGATGAGCACAGCATAATTATCGTTATATCATATTAATTTCGACTACATTAGTTAAATTGTATGCCATAACATGGTTATAATGGGGAGGAGTTATAAATGAAATCAAACAAAAGTAATAGCGGTAGTTCTAAAAAGATTTTGCATCATTGAGAAATATGTACGGAATTTCGAAATTTTACATCAATAAAATTGAAATTGAAATTATTATGATACATTAAACACTCACACACACATAGACACGAAAATATATATTTATATATATATGTGTGTGTGGGGGTGTCTGTGTGTCTGAGTGTATGTTTGTGTATATAAATATACACAAAAATACACACAGACACACAGGCCCCCCCCCCATGTATATACATATATATATATATTTATATACGATACTGTTGTGTGGAAGGATATATTAATAATAACACTATAAATAAAAGATATATATCGAACAATCGAGAGACAAATCACCTGATGATGACATATTAAGCCTAAAACGAAAATTAAATAATTATCACAGTTCCGTTCAATGTTGGAGAAATAAGAAACACTTTGTAAAATTGTATGTTAAGATATAATATCGATGACGTCCATTTAATTATGACTTGAGATAGGACATGAGTTAAACTGAGTGTGGAGGTCAACACTGAATATTGATTGCTGTTCGATTATAAAAAAATAAAACACATAAAATTATAGTCAATCTCTATTGATTGGCACACCTCCATATATTTATTTAAAACCAGTTTTTGTCTGCTCGGAAAGATATGTGTTCATGTTCAGTATTGTATATACGTGACCAAGTGATTAGAGTTTTCGGCTCTCGATCATCAGTCGTGATCTCGAATCTTGAGTCAATCAGTGTTTTGTGCTTTTTTAGCAAAATAGTTTATTCAAACTAGCTCCGGCGTTACGACCGACAATGTGTATCAACAATGCAGCAAAAAGACAAACGTAACTATCGTTCACTTGCGCTGACGATTTGGTCCTATTTTTTCCGTTACCTCTAAATAGAGTGTAACAGCGGACAAAGCTCTACCAAATAAAATTCTGCTCTCTTTGAAGGAAGAAAAAATTGTAAATTCAGACCAAGGAAACTACGATTGCGCTGGTACTACTGTTATTAATATTGTTTGGTGTTCGGAAATTCTGGTCGTATGAGACAGGACGAACAGTGTCAGATAAGCTGCCAGCAAAGAATCCTGTCTGGTCCGTTTAAAAGCAAATTAAGCTATTCATTGACCCTGGATTGCTATTTTATTTATCGGCGCCGAAGTAACGAAAGGCAATTCGATCTCAATGAGGTTTGAAATTCAACTAAAGAAAGCCGGAACAAATGCTACAAAGAACGATGTCCTATGCCCAACTATCCTACCAATGCATTGTACTTTGTACACGATAAATAGTGACTGTCATTTAGATAATTGACAACGATTCACTTAACAGCACACTACGATTGCATGCTATTTTGCGTGCTAAATAAAACGCCTGTGTGTTGTCGCTTAACCTGCCAGAAATAGCTATAAATATCCATCACATCACACGCAAGACCAGAAAATAAATGCGACAGTCTCACCAATCCTCAATGTTCTGATAATCGGTTTATTTCTCTTTATTGGTGGTGGGCTACTTTTCCTTATTCGCGAGGGACTAATTAGAATATACCATGCTGGTTTCTATACGGAAGATATTTTTCTTTATTTGTGTACGATTCTTGTTAGTAAGATATATTAACATGGGATACTAAAAACATTGATAAGACACAAGTCATGAATTCTGAAATTGTTTTTTGGAATTCCACCCTCGTGGACATTCGCGCCCACATACAATACAAAACTTGAAGTATATCGATTACTGTCGTTAGCCACGGAGAAGATAAACCATTGCTAAAGAGGGGTGTTGCTGATTAAATAGAACCAACTATTTTGTGAGTAGTTGTTTGGTTATCGATCAACGCCCGCTGATGAAAGGCAATATTAAGACGGTCTAAATTTAACCTCAGAACATTAAGGTGAAACACTAAAACATTACAGGGTAGGTTTAATACAATATATTATCGTTTCAGCTGACTTGCTACACTTGAAGTGTGCTTTATATTAAGAGATAAACTATAGAGGTTGCAGTGCATGTCATTGAATGTTACGTGTGTACGGATATATATATGTGTGTCTATATATATATATATATATATATATATATATATATATATATATATATATATATATATATATATATATATATATGATGGCATATATATATATACATATATATATATATATATAGAGAGAGAGAGATGTATATGTGTGTATGTATGTGTGTGTGTATATATATATATATATATATATACTTTAGATTTTTAGTAAATGAATGCGTAACCGTTTGCACTCGGAAATTGTTACAAATTAAAATATTATTCCACATACATACATCTTTTACATTCGACACATTTTACGTATTCAATACTTCTGTCCTACTCTCAATTCCTTTCACTTTCTCTTTCTCACTCTCTCTCTCTCCTTCACTCTCTCCCTCTCTTTCTCACTCTCTCTCTCTCTCATGTTCTCTCTCTCCGTCTCTCTCACAAACACATTCACGTACTCTTTCTCATTCTCTACTTCTTTGTATCTATCTCTCTCTGTATCCCTTTCCCACCTCTGATATTGCTGTCGTTAATATCACACAACTATTACGATAAAAGGATATTGTCTCTAGTTATTGCTTATATATTACACTTTTAGTAATATTAACCATAGCAGCAGCAATTTCACTTATCATTTTCCACATTTCCCCTTCCTCAAATTTCATTAGTTGTGTTATATATCAGGGATATTTATATTATATATATATATATATACATATATATATATATATATATATATATATATATATATATATATATATATATATATATATATATATATATATATATATATATATGCATATATACATATACATATATATGTGTGTTTATATATATGTATGTATACACACACACATATAAATATATATATATATATATATATATATATATATATATATATATATATATATATATATATATATATATACCTGTGTGTACACTGGATCCGAAATACTTTATGATTCTGCACCAATATCCTTCCGCATTATTTCCATAATTCTGATGTTGACACAATTGCACGTAACTTGTTTGAAGAAGATATTTATTAGCTTGTTTTTTTTTTTGTCAGTTTCTGTGTGTATTGTACTCCTGATATTGTGATTTCACATTATCACAGTTTTATTATAGTTATAGTTAGTTATAACACAACGTTACACTCAATGCCATAACTCCGATCATATAAATGCAATTATCATTGACAATACCAGCTTTATAGTTCTATGTGTGTGTTACAGAAATATAGCTAATGATAATCTTAGAGGATATGAAATCGGAAAGCTATAAACGTCGAGTATATTTTAAATAAAGTTTTCGCTAAATTATTTTATGATAAAATACTGACGCCATTTTAATATCGTCAGGTAATCAAGGAAAAGCATTTCCAAACCAGCAATTTATTTATTTGTTTCCTCTTTATTCATCCATACATTTATTCCATAATTCGGATTCAGTTCACTTCAGTGAAATTAACATAGAACTTTTGGTTTAATAGAGCCAAGCAAAATTGTACTGTAAGCATTCATGAATATATCAGACAAGCATTCCGATAACATTATTAGCAAAAGGGCTCTTTAATTACGTAACTATTTAATTACGTCACGCATTAAATTCTCAATGATTATTCTCTAGAAATAATAGCATGATACAATAGAGGGGAAACCATATCGGTAGAAGAAACCAACCATACCCGGATATATTTCACTAACAATACCTCATCTATTGAACGGAGGATGGATGAATATTGAAATATCATTGTGTTCAGCAAAGCTAGCTAATTAAATCTCCCTGAAAATATATATATGTATAAACATAATATATATATGCATGCGTGTGTATGAGTATATATCTATCTATATATATATACAGTATATATGAATATATATTTATAGAATAGAATTAGGATTTACGCATATATATACATAAATAAATAAATATATATATATATATATATATATATATATATATATATATATATATATATATATATATATATATGTGTGTGTGTGTGTGTGTGTGTGTGTGTGTGTGTGTGTGTGTGTGTGTGTGTGTGTGTGTGTGTGTGTGTGTGTTTGTGCTTGTGCGTGTGTGTGTATGTATATATGTATGCATGAATGTATAATGTATATATATTTATATATGTAGGTACAGTAAATACGAAGCATTGTGAAATGCGTATTAAATGACTGATAACTTTCAGATATCCAGTTCAATGCGGTAGAAATATATAAATGACAAATGATAACAAATAGAAAAAAAATAATTAATGATTTACGAAGTATATTTCGATGTGATATTTTAGTGCTCTTACCCTCCTTTCAAATGTAAAACGAAAGCTGTTTAAAAACCAAAACAATAAAAATGATGGATGTGTTTTTCCGTAACTGATCTTGATATTTAAAATACTCATGCGTGGAACTGTTAAAGGAGCCAATCAACTCAGTGCATTTATTTGTGCCTTTCTCTTGTTCATAATAATGGTCTCTTTGATCCTTGTTTTCCGTGTAGAAGATCCGTGTCAACATACGCCGACAACATAGTATTACGAAACGATAACAGGAGCAAAAATAAATCAGAAAAAGTCGGTGGTCAGCAGCTCGCATCTGGAGAGGCACGTCCATGACATTGGACGGAAGCACAGGTTAAATTTATGAGAGTTCGGTTTGGTCCATCCTCCAAAAACTGGGATGTGGTAACGAGCAGAGTAGCCATTCTCACCTATAAATGGGCCGACAGGAATCTATCTCCATGTTCGGTTAGAGGTGTTGGTAGGGTACATCGCGTCCGTCATCAACTATCGACTGATCGTTGTATTTTGCCCTGGTCTCCGCTTTAACTCTTGTTAGAGCTTTAGTCTAGGGTCAAACCAAGACCAAGAGGGATTGCATAGAAACTAGAATATCTTCAAGCACACACAGCCCTTAGCCAATCGGGCAGTACGATCGGTGGAAACTCCACCTTAGCTTTCTATAGAGGTTTAGTGGCGGGTAAAAATGATGACGTTCTAGAGGAGATTCTGGCCATCGACGATAATCATGAAGCCACTCTTAGAGACGTTTAGTCTCGGGCCCATTGATAACTTCCAGAAATCCCTATCCTGGCAGTACCAACGAAGAGAATTTCCAGTCCGAGATAAACTCTAAATGTATGGAAATGCGGGCAGCAGGGCCTTTCCGAGATATGCGCAGGGCGACGAAACAGTCGCACAGATATAGCATCAAGACACTAGTCCAATGTAATCCAGCCCAAGCATCAACATCTATATATCTCCACATAACACCATTACTGCTATTACAGTAACTCAGTCCCAACACCACAACGCTAGTTGCTGCCCAAACTATCCGTCATAGCACTATATAGCTCTTCACAAACCCACAATACCCATTAGATTAGCCCATCTCTGGCATCACCAAAGCAGCCTAATCTATCACATACCAGCCTGTGGCTCTACATAGCTTGTCACAAGCCAAAATAAACAAGACATTACCATAGTACTAACTGTGCAATTTATCCCGTCTCAACCCCACAGCTCTACATAGATGTCCAAAACACTAGCGTCACTATGAAATTTGCTCCTGCATTACTAGGGTCCTTTTCTACTCCACTACTAATAAGTATCGTTTATTTATATAACAGTATATATATATATAGTAATAATAATAAATTTGAAGACTAAAATCCAAAGAGGGCTCGATAAGGATAAATATATATTAAAATTATATGAACCGTAGAGCAAATATTTATTAAAATAACAGATTAAAGTTTAAGCAAATAATCGCTGCTGTCACCCTTAACGGGATCTTCTGAAACTAACAAAGTCAATCTGTGAACGCAAAAGTGAATGTTTCCAAAATCGTAGCAACCGGAGGAAGACAGGAAGACGATACTTAGGTTCCTGGAAACGTTCCCTGGCAAAGAACGGGGGGAAAACGAATATAATACGTCATTATTTGGAGCGGTGAAAAACAATTAAACGCAAAGACAAAACCACATTTATGGTTTAAAAGAAGTCGTAGACTAATATTCTATTAGGTGGTTCATAGAGACGTTCTCTGGCAATGAACGGAAAAAACGAAGATAATACGTCATATGAAGTGCGTGGAGAACAATTGCACGCAAAGGCAAAACCACGTAAATGGTATAACTGAAGTCGTAGACTAAAATTCAAATTAGGAAACCGAATGATTCTCCTCTTCAGAGTTAAGAATAAAGTAACCACAATTACAATGAAGCTCTTTGCCGGAGTTGATTTGTCGATCAGGTAGCATATACAGAGTTCAAATCCCACCGAGGTTAACTTTGCCTTTCATCCTTCCGGGGTCGATAAAATAAAGTACCAGTAATGCACTGGTTAATTGGTGGCCTTGTGTCAAAAGTAGAAACAATTACTATATATATATATATATATATATATATATATATATATATATATATTCTATTTCCACCATCACCATTTGATTTGTAATATCCCATCATAGTCTAATGGTCTTTGCAATGTGTCGCTTGTGAATTTTTTGCCACCCTGTACATGTGCACAAGACAACTCGCAAATCCGCAAAGATATATATATATATATATATATATATATATATATATATCTTTCTCTCTCTCTCTCTCTCTCTCTTTCTCTCTCTCTCCCTCTCTCTCTCTCTCTCTTTCTCTCTATTTCTCTCTCTCTCTCTCACACACAGACAAACAAACACAGTCGCACACACACATGTTAGTCAACGTACCAACCGTGGCTTCTTTTCACGTCACTTCTGGTGATGCTCATTATGATGGTGGTGAACTTATTATTTTTGTTGTTGTAGATGTTTCTAATGGCAGTACTGTTGTGGTGGTGGTAGTTATATTACTGTTGTTATATCGTGTTGGTGGTGATGGTGATGGTGTTGTTGGTGTTGTTATTATCGGGATTGGTAATACTGGTATGGTTATTATTCGGCGAATATGCGGTGGTTTCCACGAACAATTATTTGCGTATGGGCAACAACAACATTCAATTGGTAAATGTGTCTGAACGCAGAAGAGCCGAACTCCCACTGTCAACGGCTCCATCGCTCTCTCGTCTTCCCCATCTCTCTCTATTATGAGCAAATGGGGTCCCACGTGCTGGCCACCCCACGGCTCTAGTGGACAGAATGGAGGAGGCGTTTCCCCGGAGGATGGTAATGGAGATGCGCTGGAAGAGCCATTCTGGATTTTAATGACTGCTATATTATTTTGTATGTTTATTGCTAGTTAGTGAAGTTTTAGGTCCTTTCTCATTTATCTAACCACAGTAAATCATTTGTTTCTGCCAAGACCAAGCTATATTTTACCCGAATCTAGCACTGTTTCTGCCATATGTATTTCATTTATCTAGTTTCTAGTGTGTTGTGTGAAATACTTCTATATCTCTAGCAAGCCGTCCAACATGGTAAATGAACCAGCATGACCTTGCTGTTCCAGCAGCAGTAGGAGTCATTGTTTTTGTTGCTAGTCGATCCTAGGCTGTTGTTTAGCTGCAGTTCTTGTTGAGTGATTGTTGTTAAATATAGATATGTTCAGGTTTGATATTGCTATTAATGCTCTCGGTGTTGCTATTGTTGTTGTTTTATGTGGTGGTGTTGGTGGCGTTGTTTTACTGTTTCATCTTATTTTTATTCTTAGTGTTGGTATTTGAAGGGTTTTAGTACTTGCTTTTGCTGTTATTGATGGAGCGGTTGTTATTGGTTTTGTAGTTGTTTTTGTTCATAGTGACGCTTTTGTTATTGATGTAGTTGCTATTGTAGATGTTTCTGTTTTGTTTTAGTTGTTGTTATCGGTATTGTTATTGTTTGTATCGATATAGCCGCTTTTGTTGTTGCTGTTGTTGTTACCGCGGTAGTTGTAATTATTGATCTAGTTATTTCTGTAGATGTTGCTGTTTTTGTTTTAGTTATTGATATTAACATAGTTGTTGATGTTGTTGTTGGGGTACTATTTGTTGTTGTTGCTGTAGTTGTTGTTGCTGTAGTTGTTGTTCTTATCATTGTTGCTGTTCAAATTGTTGTATTGCTGCTCTAGTTAGATTTATGTTCTAGAAATGAAACCATTTTGATGTGACAAACTGATGATGTTTTAAATGTTGTTTTCTTCTTTACTATTAGTTATTGTTGCTGCTGTTGTTGTTCGATTTTCTTCCTATTTCTCTTTGATGCATCTAGTGCAGTAATGTAAAGAAAAAAATGAGTTATTTAGTGTATCGAACAGCATTTATGTTGCTGCTGCTGCAATTCAGTTCAGTCCATGCAGTGCATCATGCATATATATATACACATACACACATATATATATATATATATAAATATATATATATATATATATATATATATATATATATATATATATATATATATATATATATATATATATATATATATATATGTATATATATATAAACAAGAAAGACGAAATGGTAACTGAATGCAAACACAGATTGCGTAGGACTTACCTCGCCCTCAAACCCCATAATGACCCGGGGGGGGGTAGTCAGGGGTTGTAACACCCCACTTGCCGAGTTTGTAATGGGTAACCCCTGCTTGCAAAGGTAGACGTAAGATTTTCTTATATATTTTTTATCGTTTCCTCTATATTTCCTTCTTCCCCCCATCCCTTCCTAGTCCTACCACCGCAGTTCTCCATCTTTGTCGTCGTCCTTTTCACTTTCTCGCCCACCCCGAGGCAGCCCTTCGGTCCTTTGTGGCCTCAGTACCCCCACCCCATCCCCTATTCTATGATAGAATTGGCCGACTCCGCTTTTTATAGCAGATGTGATAGACCCGAGATACTTGCTTTCTTATCCGATTGCTGCCCCATTTCCGTGTTTTATAGATTTCTAAGTGGTATCTCTGCTTTAGTTTCTCGTATATCAGTATTTATTTATTTGTTTTTTTTCTGTGTGTGTGTGTATGGAATTACCCCCTGAGAAGCTCGGCAATTCATGTACCAGGATTAAAATGTTCATTTAGTCCAGAATTAGCTTGGGAACACATAGTTATATAGGAAGAGAAAATATTTTAGAGCTTCACAGATTGATGAGATAGGCGGCGAATTGGAAGAGTCCGTAGAAGGTCGGATAGAATGCTTTATGTTATTCGTTCCGGCTATCTGCTGTCGGAGTTCAAATCCCGCCGAGGTCAAATTTACCGTTTACCTTTTCGAGGTCGATAAAAAGCACCAGCCTAGTACAGGGGTCGATTCTACCTCACTATATCCTTCTCATTTCTTTTCTCTCACATTCCATCTTTCTCTGGAAAAATAATCTACTGTACTCAGGCCTGGAGAAGATTGGGCTCCACCAGGCTTAAAATGTCCAAGAAATGCCGACTCTATCAAGAGTTACGACTATATCAGGAGTTACGGGAACACTTTACCACCAACAGAATGATGGGAGAACCCGAGAACCTTTTTTCAGCCGAAAGGTTTGTCTCATGTATTTCCAACAGCTATTTCATTAGAAGGGTTACTTTGGGCCGGATGGCGGTTTTAAAATTGAATAAAGTAATCAATATTTTAGACAGACTCTGCATACTGTTTACTGCTTTCAAATTTTGCTCACATCGATGTGGTCCATCTCCACCAAGAACTGCATTGTCTAAGGTGCTATTTTCCACTCTCAGGATAGTAGAAAATCATTTCGCTGTTATTCCTAACAAGTCAATAGATATATGCCCCCACCGATGCGAATATTATTTTATAAGATTTATAGTATTGCTATTGTAGTTGTATCTGGTCGATGTTGTTTTTGTAAGTGGTGTATGTGTTGTTAATATTTTATCATCCTACTGTTTTTGATGCCGTGACATGTTGCTAATATCTGTTGTATATTGTTTCGGGAATATCTGTTACATGTTCTATTGTAATACGTGGCTAATAATTTAAGACTGTGGTTTCTATAATTTTTATAATTTGCTAATACATGGTTCCCCATATTGTTGAAATCCATTGATACAATTTATTTCATAATGTTACTATTATTATTCAATTCCGTTGCTAGATATAAATTTGAGCGACTACCGTCCGTCTGTCCGTCCTTCCGTGACACACTAGAGATGACTGAGGAAGAAAGGATGACGTCATGCACTAGAGAAGATTGAGGGAGGAAGGGGTGATGACAAACTAGAGAAAACAGTGTCTAACATTCACTACACTTGTGTGTACAATCTATAACATTATAAAGCTGAGTGTCGTGTGTATTATGTATGTATGTATCCTACACATCTCCCTATAGTTTCTTAGATTTACTCTCTCCGTCGATATTCCCTCTCTCTATAATAGATCATTCGCCCTCTCTATAATTTAACTGCTTCACTCTCTAATATTATAAAGCTGAGCTTCGTCTCTGTCTCTCTCTCTCCCCCTTTCACCCTCTCTATAATTTAACTGCTTTAATCTACGTCTCTCTTCACTCTCTATATGACAGCAGGTAATACATACATCAAAAGGCAACCCTGACAAATATAATAATGTATGTATCCCACACACTTTTTCTGTCGTCGTTCGCATAAGTAACACACACACACACGCGCACACACTCACACACACACACATACACACACACACACGCACACAAATACACATACTTTCACACCTGATTTTACCAATTGCCGGATAAGATCAAAACAAAACACACATGCACATACACACATACACAAACACGCATACACATACACATACACACCCACATACACACACACCCATATATACTTTATATGTATGTATGTATGTATGTATGTATGTATGTATGTAAGATCATTCCCCCTCTCTATAATTTAACTGCTTTACTCTCTCTGTCGCTCTTCACTCTCTATATGACAACACTATTCTAGTTTCCGTATCTCATGTCAATATATACACATAGGGAGAGAGAGAGAGATGGAGAGAAAGAGAGAGAGAGATAGAGAGAGAGATAGAGAGAGAGAGAAAGAGAGAGATTTAGAGAAAGATTAAGAAAACTACACACACACATCTACTGGGAGAGACATAAAAACAGAGGGAGGGGAAAATAGAGAGATAGGTCGTTAGACAGAGAGAGATACAATTAAAGTGTTAGCTATTCAGAGAGAGAGAGAGAGAGAGAGAGTCGGAAGGACAATGTGACACGGGAGGGTGTGTAGTATCTTTGCAGTGGAGTGGTGGGGGCAGGTATACCTAGCCGAGCGCCAGCCGGACGGGACAGTTTTGTTTACATATAAATTTCAGCGACATACTTTTGTTAGTGTGTCTGTGTTTGCGCGTTTATATTATTATACACATATACGCGTCACTGTGTGAAAAACATTCTAGTGTTGTATAATTCCCTTGTTATATTGGTTGCAATATGTCGCATTTTGTTGTTGCTGTTGCTTTATAATTTGTTGCAACATGCCTTATTGTTGTTATACTATGTCGCTGATATTATATAATTGTTTCTACTATTGGCACAAGGCCAGAAATTACCCAGTACATTACTGGTACTTTATTTTATCGACCCCATAAGGATGAAAGGCAAAGTTAACCCCGGCGGGATTTGAACTCAGAATGGAAAGGGCCGTAACTCTATGCGTCCGACCCTTTACCGATACTGACAATTCACGATATAATGTCCTTTTATCATATTTGTATTATGTTGCTACAATCTGTTCCATATTGTAATTTCTTAGATTACATTTGTTACCCGGTGTGATTATAATTATTATTGTTGCAATCTGATTCAGGGACATTGCTTTTAAATATGTCGCTTTCTGATCCATAAAGAAAGAAACATAATGTATGACGTCATTGGTCTTCAGTTCTGAAGAAAAAAAGTGATGACGTTATGGTGGCAGAAACTTCCGGAAACCTGCTGAACGTTATTCACGAGTTGCTAGGCTGAAATAGCTTCACTTGTCACTCATTCAAAGATAAGTCTTTAATGGACAATTTAATCCACTGCAAAAGTCTGGCCTTTCCTTTCTTCTATCTTTCTTTTCTCTTCTTCTTCCTTTCTCTTTCTGTCTTTTTCTTTCTAATACTCTGTCGTTCTTTTCCCTCCTTTGCTTCATCACTGCCTGTAGCAAACAACATTACCGTAGGATTCCTTCATCTTCCACTTATAACGATGATGATGATGATGATGCTGGTCATGGTGAAGATGATGATAGTCATGGTGTAGATGATGATGATGTTTATTGTGGTGAAGATGATGATGATGATGGTGATGGTATTGGTTATGGTGAAGATGATGATGGTCATGTTGTAGATGATGATGATGTTTATTGTGGTGAAGATGATGATGATGATGGTTATGGTGTAGATGATGATGATGATGATGATGATGCTGGTCCTAGCGAAGATGATGATGATGATGATGATGATGATGATGATGATGATGATGATGATGATGATGATGATGATGGTTATGGTGAAGATGAGTATGAGGGTTATGGTGACGATGATGATGGTGGTTATGGGGAATATGATGATGATGATGATGATGATAAAGAAGATGATAAAGGTGATGATGATGGTTATGGTGAAGATGAGGTTGACAAAAATACCGACGATGATGATGATGACGATCATGGTGATAATTATGGAGATGATGTTGATGAGATTAATTATAATGATAATGATGAATTTAATGACTGCTGCGGTTAATGAGCATGATTATAATGATGATGATGATGATCATGATGTTGAAAATGACGATGAACGTGATGATGATGATAATGTTATCAATGATAATGACAATGGTAATACTGATTATGATGATGATGACTACGACAAAGATATGACGATGGTTGTGACTTTGATTAAAATGATGATATTGATGATGATGATGATGTTGGTTGATGTGTTGTCAATAATGATGATGATGATGTTGGTTGATGTGTTGACAATAATGATGATGATGATGTTGATGATGATGATAATGACCGTGACGATGGTGACGATGATGATGATGATGATGATGATGATGATGATGATGATGATAATGATAATGATGATGTTGATGTTGTTGATGTATGATGATGTTGATGATTATGATGATGATGATGATGATGATGATGATGATGGTGATGATGGTGGTAACAACGACAATGATGACACATAATATGGTCTAAAACACTAAGTACGACTAAAGATGGGAGAAGACTGCACCGAGTTGGTCAATCACATCTTGTTTGATATGAAAACGTCGCTATATTTTGAAACGCATTACATTAAACAGAGCTGAGTCAGCCAAAACCTGCGTGTTGAACAGCCTAATTGCATCCCTAATTCTAACAGAAAAACCTACTAAAAGTTCACATGGCCTGCGCCGGGGTCTATAATGTATCGTAGGGCAATAAGCATACACGAAGGCAGTCTAGTGTTGGATGAGAGGACTAGTATTATATTAGATAGAAGGATCTGTATCAGAGTTCATATTTCGATCTAATATATATATATATATATATATATATATATATATATATATATATATATATATATATATATATATATCTTACCATACCGTCTATGATTATATGTATATATATATAAACAAAGACGGTATGGTAAGATACCAGGTGGACCATAACTCTCCAGATTACTCAATACTTAGGGTAGTAGAGTGGGTACCCTAAGTATTGAGTAATCTGGAGAGTTATGGTCCACCTGGTATCTTACCATATCGTCTTTGTTTATATATATACATATAATCATAGACGGTATGGTAATATATATATATATATATATATATATATACAATATTAAATAAATGGAAAACTATATTTATAAAACCATATCTATTTCATTATATATATTTCGGGGATATCATATTAACAATATGCTATGCCTTCATCAGACAAAATACAATATAAACAGTTTTATAGATAAATATATTCGACATACCGTAATAAACATCAACTTCATTTGAAGAGGTTTACTCTAGCAGAGTAAACCTCTTCAAATGAAGTTGATGTTTATTACGGTATGTCGAATATATTTATCTATAAAACTGTTTATATTGTATTTTGTCTGATGAAGGCATAGCATATTGTTAATATGATATCCCCGAAATATATATAATGAAATAGATATGGTTTTATAAATATAGTTTTCCATTTATTTAATATTGTAAATATACTCCAAATATTTGTCGAGTGCTTTTATATCAGTTATAAATATTTACTAGTTGTAACCCAACAATTTTAAATATAACCTTACATATATATATATATATATATATATATATAGAGAGAGAGAGAGAGAGAGAGAGAGAGATATGGATGGATGGATGGATGGATGGATGGATGGATGGATGGATGGATGGATGGGGAGAGAGATGGAGGGGAGACAGATACAGAGAGAGATATTTGTGTGTGTGTGTGAGTGTATGCGTAATGTCAGCAAGGATAACCAACACGGGAGAACAACATATGAAAATGATGATATATATTGACATGAGTTTAAGGTGTGATATAGGCGAAAAGTCTCCAGGAATCGTACGTTAGATCATCATCGGATGAGATATAGAAAAGGAATAGGAAGATTAACAAGAGAAAGAAAAGAAAGTAACGAGAAAAACCAGAAGTATTTTGTCAACAAATTTCTCTTTCCATCTCTCTTCCTCTATCCCTGTCGCTTCCTTCTGTCCATGACAATACTTCATCCACCAACATCCAGTGTCGTAGACTGCGTACACACGGTCGAATATCTCTTAATGGCTAGACCATTGCTTCTATTTTCTCTCATCCTAGGACTAGCATCCAAAGTATTTATATTTATGTTCAATTTTATTCTCCTATTTACCAGTGCATTACTTGTACTTTATTTTATCGACCACGTCAGGATGAAAGGCAAAGTGGTTTTCTAAAGATGCCATGATTAAATCTACCCCAGTACATTACTGGTACTTTATTTTATCGGCAACGTGAGGATTAAAGGCGAAGCTAACCCCAGCGAGGTTTGAACTTAGAACGTAAAGATCCGTAATATACCGCGAAACATGGTGTCCAAGGTTTTACTGATACTGATAATCTACTGCCCTTATATGGAAGTTATAACGTTGCACAATTCTGTAGTACCTGGTTTACAAAATCCCCGGATAGCTACGATTTGAACACCTTTGCTCACCTACATAATCAATTATAACACTTAGTTGTATGTATCGAGGGAACTGTAACATTCGATGGAATCGTGGCGGTGTCTGCGGCACATGTGGTTTATCTTGTGCACTTTAGATGTAGTGGAGACCTTCCTTTCTCCAGAGAAGAACACAGCAGATTTCTTTGAGAGAAGCCGTGATACCTTATTCCGCACCTTATTTTCATAAATATTTTTGTCTGTTAAAATTCTTTGGTTTGTAGAAATATGTTGTCTTTATTAGTCTAATTCGTTGAAAGGCACAATTCCTCTCACATTTCCTTTTTGCTCTCCTGCTACGGTGCCGCGTGCACTGAAATATATAATCTTAAAATTAATTGTTTCTACTTGTGGCACACGGCCAGCAACTACCCCAGTGTATTACTGGTACTTTATTTTATCGACCCCGTAAGGATGAAAGGCAAAGTTAACCTCGGCGGGATGTGAAATCAGACCATAAAGGGCCGCAACTCTTTGCTGTAAAGCATGGTGACAGACACTCTACCGATAATGCACAAAAATATTCGAAGAAAATCGGAAATTTGACTTAAAAGAGGGTCCTTTTTTCGTTCTTTATCATCTGTGTTCCCTTTATATATATATATATATATATATATATATTATATCGCGTGACTGTCTCCCCCTCCGCCTTTTGGGATTCTTTCTCACGTCGTGTAGACGCGTTCTTGAGACTAGTAAAATGAGGTATCCTCTTGATAAGTCGGCAGACCTCGCAAGGACTCTATATCTTTGATATATTGTTTTTGTTTATGCCACGAAACTACGTAGTCGAGGAATTTAGGAACAGTTTAGGTATGATACATTTTATTACTAATTATATCTAAATGTTTCTTCTCTCTTCATAATGTATTTTTAACTCTGATACTGGTTCAGTCTGGTTCAAACTGAATTGGTCTGTCCCAGTCATTCATTGAGCAACATCGGTGAAGTTGGCACCCTTAACTCACAGTTGGGTGCGGATGCATTCATGTATATATGTGTGTGTCCGCATGTATCTGTGTGTTTCTAAATATATTAATAACTCCCTCTGGTCGAGCAATCTTTGAAGTGTGGGGACAACTGGAAAGCTTCCATTACTCATACTTCTCGCCTTCTTCACTACCTCTTCTACGGCCTCGATATGAATACCCCCTCCGCCTCCGTGGTATTTTCTTCGTGGTTATAAGAGGTTTAGCTCTGTTTCTCGACCGTTATATCGCGTGACTGTCTCCCCCTCCGCCTTTTGGGATTCTTTCTCACGTCGTGTAGACGCGTTCTTGAGACTAGTAAAATGAGGTATCCTCTTGATAAGTCGGCAGACCTCGCAAGGACTCTATATCTTTGATATATTGTTTTTGTTTATGCCACGAAACTACGTAGTCGAGGAATTTAGGAACAGTTTAGGTATGATACATTTTATTACTAATTATATCTAAATGTTTCTTCTCTCTTCATAATGTATATATATATATATATATATATATATATATATATATATATATAGAGAGAGAGAGAGAGAGAGAGAGTAGAGAGAGAGAGAGTAGAGATAGAGAGAGAGAGAGACATTTGAATGTCTAGACTTTGTGTGAATATCTGTTTAGTAATAGCAGTACTAAAGTAGTAGACGCTGTGTGACAATTATCATTATTTTTATATATAGCTGTAATTGTTAATTACTTCTAACATTCGTTCTTGTTAATAAGCTTCACCTCGTCAATGACATAAAATTAATTCTATCTAATCTATCCGTATGCTTGCATCTGAAGTGCTACTTCCCGTTTTCTTGTCCAGCCATTATGCCTTTTGCGAAATTTCAATACGATATTGGTCAGTAATATATTGAAACGATTCTAACGTCCTGAGAGTTTAAAATATCTGATTGTGCGAAGAAACCTTTAAAAGGTGAAAGCAGAGTTTCTGTGCTTAATATTATAATCTGTTGAAATCGTAGATATTTGACCTACGGCTCGCTCTCTCTCTCTATCTCTCTCTCTCTACTTGCTCTCTCTCTGTATATATATATGTATATATATACAGAGAGAGAGCAAGTAGAGATATATATATATATATATATATATATATATATACATATATAGGTATGTAGGTACGTACGTACGTAGGTAGGAAGGTAGGTAGGTAGGTAGGTACGTAGGTAGGTAGGTAGGAAGGTAGGTAGGTAGGAAGGTAGGTAGCGATGTAGGTAGGCAGGTAGATAAATAGATATATAGATATGTATAGCTATAAGGAACATATATACGATTTAAAACATATTATAATCTCATAATTTTTCTACTTTCGGCACAATGCCAGCAATAACCCAGTGTATGTTTTTATGTGTGTGTATGTGTATGTGTGTATTAACACTAACAGCAAACATATTGGGTACATGGCAATACAGAAATATTCTTTTGCAATACAATGCAAAAAACTACACCCATCACACTGCACTCACTACATTGCACTGCCTCATACTACTCTAGATTATACGAACTGCTCTATATTGCTTTGCAATCTAATCTATTATATTTCACTCCGACACTACAAAACACTGCAGTAAACGCCACTACATTACATTAGACTATTACACTACACAGCATACGATGCATGCCACAGCACTGTCCATTACACTACTACACTACTCTACACTAAAATATACAACACACATCACTGTGCATCACTGTACATTAGTCTACTACAATACACTTTATTGCATTAAAAGGAAAAATCATTATAATATTTGAAAGCTGTCAGTCTTCAATATTTCAGCTACTCAATGCTTTAATCTGGTTTAAACTACAAAAACAACAAAAATACGCTACTAACATAACCACTAACAACACCACTATCACTGACAACATCGTTACCAACATCACCACTATCACCAAAATAACCAACATCTCAAATACCATTATCACTACCAACGACGCTACCACCACAACCACCACCAACAGCAGCAACAACAGAACCACAGCATTAACAATAACAACCAAACAAGAAGAATACTAACACCACTATCACCACAACTACCAAAACTGGCACTAGCAGTACCAACATCTTTATAACCATCGCCACCACCATCACCACACACTACGAATGACATAAACACACATCATCAGCAGCATGGGCAACATCAATGTTGCATTTAAGTAGAACAGCAATACAAAGAGCATCATCATCACCAGCATCATAAATATTACCAGCAATTTAAGGGCATTGGATCTATAATAACGAATTCTTTATTAGCCACATAGGGCTCACATTAAGGAGACATTAAATACGGTACATTGGATCTATAATAATTGTTTCTACTTTTGGCACAAGGCCAGAAATTACCCAGTGCATTACTAGTACTTTATTTTATCAACCCGTAAGGATGAAAGGCAAAGTTAACCTCGGCGGGATTTGAACACAGAATGGCAAGGGCCGTAACTCCATGCGTCAAAGCATGGCGCCCGACCCTCTACCGATACTGCCAATCCACATTGTATCTATAATAATGATTTCTAATATAGGCACAAGGCCAGTAATTTGGGGAGGGGAAAGTTGATTAAATCGACCCAAGTGGTGCTTTATTTTATGGACCCCGTAAGGATGAAAGGCAAAGTTAACCTTGGCGGGATTTGAACTCAGTTCATAAAGAGCCGTAGCTCTATGCTGCAAAGCATGGCGACCGACCATCCTCATATACTGCCAATATACCGTGTTTGTGATCTATAATAGTTGTTTCTACTTTTTGGCACAAGGCCAGAAATTATCTCAGTACAATACTGGTACTTTATTTTATCGACCCCGTAAGGATGAAAGACAAAGTTAACATCGGAGGGATTTGAACTCAGAACATAAAGGGCCGTAGCTCTATGCTACAAAGGATGGCGACCGACCATCCTCATATACTGCCAATCTACTGTGTTTGTGATCTATAATAGCTGTTTCTACTTTTTGGCACAAGGGCAGAAATTATCCCAGTACTTTATTTTATCGACCCCGTAAGGATGAAAGGCAAAGTTAACATCGGATGGATTTGAACTCAGAACATAAAGGGGCGTAACTCTATACTGCAAAGCATGGCATCTGACACCCTACCGAGGCTGCCAATCCACCGCCCTTTTGTGATCTATAATAATGACCTATAAATACAACAAATTCACCACAGCAATACCAACATTGTCATCAACAACAAACTTCAACTATAATAAATATATAGTTATAAACACCGCCATCAACAACCACATCTGTAATAGAAGAGGAATCATCATCATCGATAACACAAACATCATGCAAAGAACAAAACATTACATATATCATCAGCAATATCATTGTCAACGAAAATAAGGAATTTACAATTACAAACACTACTAATGGAAAGACTACTTTCAAATTAGCAAGTAACAACATCAACACATATAACAAAAACTATATCTCAGTATTAGTAGTAGTTGGATTGGCTGTATCGATAGACGGTCAGACACCATGATTTGCAAAATAGAGTTACAGCCCTTTATGATCTGAGTTCAAATCCCGCCGAGCTTAACGTTGCCTTTCATCCTTACGCGGTGTGTGTGTGTGACAGCTCCCACCTTTGCAGGTTTAGCTGGCCTCACCCGAGCTATATCTCGTTGGAGGTCTCTTGGGTAATTTAATAATAGGGACCCCAGTCCTATCATCTCATTTCTACAGCTGAGTAAACTGGAGCAACAGGAAATAAAGTGTCTTGCTCAAGGAAACAACATCTCCCGGTCCGAGAATTGAACACAGAACCTTTCGATTGCAAGCCCAATGCTCTAACTACTAAGCCATGCGCCTTACGGGGTCGATGAAATAAAGTACCACTCACGCACTAGGGTAGATTTAATCGACTTTCACCCCCACCCCCCCACCCCCACCCCCCAAAAAAAAGAAAAGGCTGGCCCTCTGCCTATATAAGAAACCAATATTAGTGTCAGTTTATGTGTCAACAGTTAGTGTACTAAAACCACTAAATTCACTACAGCCACTACTACATCCACCGACGATGACAATAACAAAACCACCAACAAAAACAACAATACCAACAAAGATATCATCAACTATATGGACCAAATGAAATTTGGGAACATGTGCACTGTCATTAAAGCCACTATAGCGACCAGCATCACCAGCATCAACACCACGAACATCACCAATAAGTTCCCTGACAACAACAACAAAGCCAACAGCTACACGAGTAACAACAAAAATATTAACTATATCAACCACAACAAAATGGTGGATTAAGTACACTTCACCACAACCATCACCACGACCACCATATCCACAAAACCAAGATCACCACCTCAAGCACCACCACCACAACCAGCACCACAACCACCACCACGACTACCAACACCACCACACCCACCACCACCAAAACTACCACCAGAATCACCACTAAAACCACCAGCACAACTACCACTACAACCATAACCACCACCTACACGACCATCATCATCACCACCACCACCATCACCACCACCACCACCACAACCATCACCACCACCACCACCACCACCATCACGACCACCACGACCACCACCATCACCACTACAACCACCACTACGACCACCATCACCACCACAACCACCATCACCACTACAACCACGACCACAACCACAACCACCACAAGGACCACCATCACGACCACCCTCATACCACCCTCACCACCACAACCACCACCACGAACAGCATCACCACACCAACCACCACCACAACCACCATCACCACCACAACCACCATCACCACCACAACCACCATCACCACCACAACCACCACAACCACCATCACCACCACATCTACCACCACCACCAGCATCACCATCACCACCACAACAACCATAACCACGACTACCATCACCAGTACAACCACCACCACAGCTACCATCACCACCAAAAGCACCACCACAACCATTACGACCGCAAGAACACCACAACTACCAGTACCACCACAACCACCACCACAAACTTCACCACCACCACCACCAAGTTTATTATCAACAACAACAAAAACAAAAACATCACTAACAACGACGTCATAAACATAAACAATATGATTAGTAATATTTTCACTATCACTCAAATAACAAAGGAGCAACAACAGTATCAAATACAGTTTCAAAAACATTAGCATTGTCTTCACTACTAACATTCACAACAACCTCAGCAAGAAGTGCAGTATATTCAGCAGCCTCAGACATTGGCAGTATTTAATATAAACAACAAGAACAATAACACAACATTCGCACCATTAGCCGCAGTAGCAGAAACAGCAGTCACCACAGCTGCAGAAAATGAAGCAGCAAGACCAGAAACATAAAAGCAGCGACAAGTAGCTGTAACAACGGTCCTTGCAGCGACATCAACTGCAGTTACAGCAGCTGCAGCGACTGCAGTTGAATGGGCATCAAAGCTAGAATAAAATTGATTTATTCAGCAGCAACATGAATATCAGATCAGTTCAAACAACCATCATTACCACCGACAGCAAAAACTAAACCACCAATATTAACATCACTACTACCAGTGCCGACTCCCTAATGACATCCCCAACAACACCTCTACAAACACAAGTAATTATATCACAAGCAACATCCTCATCACACTTAGCAACACCACAACAGCCATCAAACCTTCCTCCACCAAGCCCCAAACCACTACCAATAATATTACTGTTAACACCTAATATAACCAACATCACTGACAATATTTTGACCAATGTGTATCAATGCAGCCATTCCACGGAGATTTTGTCCAGCGCCACAATAATTTCAACAACAACAGCGGCACTACCTCCTAAATCAACGCCAAAACGACCACAACTATCATCACCATCGCCATCAAGACATCCACCAAATCTACCATCAAAATAACTACAACCACCACCACTACCACCACCATCAACAACACCATCATATCTTTCACTATAATATGGCCCATAGCCCTATCAATTTTTTCAATAGACCACAATTTCCTCGTCCTGTGTTAATGTACAATATTATCAATGACCTCTAAGAAAAGCGCTTGGTCGCTCAATTTTTGGGGAAATGAATTTAGTCGAATTTATCGATCCTAGAATTTGATTTCTTAAATATTTTATCAACTTCATTATTTGATTGGTTATTAATTTATCGATCCAGGAAGAATTTGAACTAACATTCTAAAGGAAAATTATAGAATACCGTCGGTTGTTTTATCTGTCACTCTACAGATTCTGACACTGAGCGTTCTCCAGAAGTATATTTTGTTGTTGGGCTTCCGTCGGTTTCGGTGGCATGTGTTCTAGTTGACAGCTCATTAAAATAACGTACAAATGGCTGGGCATTGCACGGATTTGTTCTCCATTGATGCCCTTCTCACCAGGTTTGTGCATGGCACAATACGTATGTCACAAGGCAGTCCCTCTGAATTACTGGCACAGCCCCATTTTCAGATGAGTTCACTGAACAACATGAAATAAAAAAAAGGATTGTAAAAGAAAACAAGGCACCCCTCGGAATCTAACTCGTGTTCTTGACCCTAAGAATCTAAGCAGTAAGCTATTCACTTTAAAAAAATATATAATATATAGTAATTCCCCGCTATATTGCGGTTCACATTTCGCGGTCCCGCTATATCGCGGATTTTTCTTTCGAACATATCTAATTTCCTATCGCGGTAATCATCGCTACATCGCGGATTGTTCGTTTGAACATATCTATTTTGTAATCGCGGTTACGTCTAAATAAATAGTGTTTAAAATTTAAACTTATTAAATAAGTTTCAATGTGATTGACGTGTATAGCGTAACATCTTAACATTTTAACTATGAAAACATGTTTTCATTTTTCATTCCATTACTGTTTTACTAATTGTGTTTTTCTCCAATCTACTACAAACGGGAGATGTGCAGTGTATTATCCAGTGGCTACCGAGGCCGGTAATGGTCGTCATTGTTAATTAGTGGTACGATCGTTACTGTCTGTTTTTGGTGTTTAAAGACAAAAGTGTGTTTTAATGAGTTTATATGTACTTAAAGCATGTATGAGAGGTATTTTTAAGGCTTAAATTATGAAAACAGCGGTTTCATTTATGGTCTCTATATATCGCGTATTTTCATTTATCGCGGTTGGTTCTGGAACGTATCCCCCGCGATAAATGGGGGACTACTGTATAAGTAAAATTATTGTGATATTCATTTTAGTGATAGTAATCCAAATACGAGTCACACCAACGGATGATATACTAGGTGTCGTGATTTAATACATATTATAATAGGCGGCGGATTGGCAGAGTCGTTAGAACGTCAGATAGAATACTTTATGGTATTCGTTCCGGTTCTCTGCTCTCTGAGTTCAAATCCCACTGAGGTCAACTTTCCCTTTCATCCTTTCGAGGTCGATAACATTACCAATATAGTAGTGTGGTCGATTCTTCCTCTCTATTGAAAATATTTGCTGTACTTACGTCTGGAGAAGGATGGGATCTGCCAGACATAAAATGCCCAAGAATCGCCGTATTGTAATACGGCATTCCTACGACTCTATCATGAGTTACGGAATCATACCATACAATAATACTAGTAGACACATCTTGTACGCCACCCACACACGAAAGCTACGATTTACTCAAAACAGTCTGAAATGTTTATTTTAGAACACAAATCTAAGATAAAGAGGTTGGTGTACAAATGTTATAAATGTTATAAAATACTTACCTACATACCCGAAATAAGCGTCGAGAGATAACTTTGTTGACAATCTGTCTGTATATCTGACCCTGAATCTCTCTCACTCACTCTCTCTCTCTCTCTATATATATATATATATATGTATGTATGTATGTATATATTTATATATATATATACATGTATATGTATATATGTATATATTTATATATATATATACATGTATATGTATGTATGTATATATATATATACACGTATATGTATGTATATATATATATATATATATATACATGTATATATATACATGTATGTATATATATATATATATATATATATATATATATATGTACATGTATATATATATACATGTATGTATATATATATATATATATATATATATACATGTACATATATATATATATATATATATATATATATATACATACATGTATATATATACATGTATGTATATATATATATATATATATATATATATATATATATATATATATATATATATATATATATATATGTACATGTATATATATACATGTATGTATATATATATATATATATATATATATATATATTAGGTATAGGATTATCCAAGATGTAGTAATGGTTAATTACTACACTGGATATGGTTGACATACGGTAAGAGGTTACTCTACGAGTTATGGAAGAATTGTTGAAGAAACTTTGTTCCTGATCCTTCAGTATTCCGGAGTGTATATAAAGAATGAATAATAACAGGTAGACATCATAAAAAGGTAATTTATTCCGTGTGCTTACAAGTGTTTCCACGGTGGTACTGCAGCCTAGTTATGCTACGTGCAAATTCAAAAGTACTTGCAGAACTCAAATATCCAATGCTGTGACCACTGTTTCATCAGAGCAGAATCTATATATATATATATATATATATATATATATTTATATACTAACAGCGGTACCCGGCGTTGCACGGGATAAGGTATTTTGGAACGCGGGTCGCGAACGGACCTAATCGTGCAAAAAATGAATGCCTGGATAATATGTAAAGAAAAGAAACCGAATAGTCTGATGGCTGGATAATTTTAAAGATTTTCCTCGATGAAGCAGGAAAAATGCAGTGTTTCACTTAATGCGGGCCCTAGGGCATCAAGAAAATGAATTTTTTTTACGTGCATAATATGCCTTGACATTTCGGGAAAAAATCAGCTCGACGTAACGCCTCAAAAAAGTCTTAAAAAACTGAAAAAATGAAGTTTTTCACCTAATGCGGACCCTAGGCCATAACAAATTTGGATTTTCTTTGCTCACGGTATGAAGAAGAGACTGACTAATACATACTTACAATTTCAAGGAAATCGATCTGACGTAACGCCTCAAAAAAAAGCCTAGAATCCTGAAAAAAACGCAGTTTTTCATCTAATGCGGGCCCTAGTGGATCAATATGTTCATTTTTTTATGTGCATAACACACTCTGAAACATAAGTAACATATATTAAAGTTAGAAAAAAGTCAGCTGGGTACTTCGAGTTTTAGGGTTTCAAACTCACAGACACACACGCACACACACACACACACGCACATACACACACACACACAGACAGCCTCCGGCAAGTGACGCAATGCAGACAGTCATACATACATATATTATAAGGGCGCGACGTTATATGTATGTATCTATCTAAAAATGGGAAGACTAAGAATTATAGAGAGAGATCGCTATATCGTCTAATGCGGTCCGTAGGGCATTGCAAATTTGAAATTTTCTTTGCCCAGAATACTCCTTGAAGCATAAGTATTACATGTGTAAAGTTTTAAAACAGTCGGTTGGGTGCTTTTCGATTTTTAGGGATTCAAACTCACACACACACAGACAGATATTCTCAGTTGTATATATATATAGATATATAGATATAATAAATGAAGAATTAGAAATAGAAGCCATGAATATCCGTCATCAGTGGTCTACTTGCCATCATAGGTATTTCTTCGCATTACAGACCATATACCTCAAGCTAGGGCGATACAATAACTAAATTAAGTTATTGGGATATATATATATATCCAATGAATGAACGTGGCCTAGTGGTGTTGGACTTACGATCATAATGTCGTAGATTCGATTCCTGAGTTGCGTTTTGTGTTCTTGAACAAAACACGTCATTTCACGTTACTCAAGCATACTCAGCTGGAAATGAGTACCAGCAAGACTGCAACCGTCCTTTCCCGGCCACAGTCGCATTCTCAGTCGCTTCACGCTATAAACTCGGGATAAGCGCCGGCCAAATGAGCCTTCTAGCTTAAGACATACTTTAGACTTTGTTTTATGTATATATATATATATATATATATATACGGACACACACATACACTCTTTCGCGGACACACACACACACACACACATATATATATATATATATATATATATATATATATATATATATATATATATATATATATATATATATATATATATAAACATACATACACGCATATGGCACTCCTCCTTCACCATCTTGAAGATGTGATTGGTATTCACATAATAGTGTTATATAATCCTACATTATATATGGAGATGCAAATAATGGTGGAGGCTGCAGTATGTCGCGTTTCCTGATATGAGATAGCAATTGACTATGGGAGTAATTGGTAGAAGGCTTCATCATTTATTCTAAGCGTATATAACTCTAATAGATTATGATTAGTATATTTATTGACCAATATGTCAGAGTATTTGAAAGTTAAGTAATGTGTTATATGACCTAATATTAGACATAAATTCTATACACTTATAATTAGTTTAAGTTAACAGTTCCTTAAGATGATGAAGTGTATGGGAAATATTAACAACATGAAAATGTATCATCCATCTCTCCAAAGGAGTATATTTATTTATATGTGTTGTTTAGTTTTAATTGTCACTCGTCTGTAGTTTGGAATTTGTCTGGACAATTTTTTAAGTTTGTTTGAAAAGGCTGTTTATTTTTCATTAATAAACAGTTTTTGTTTATTCATGAAAAGGTGGTGGATTGGCAGTAATGGTAGGTGGTCGGACGCCATGCTTTGACGTATAGAGTTATGGCCCTTGCCATTCTGAGTTCAAATCCCGCCAAGGTTAACTTTGCTTTTCATCCTTTCGGGGTCGATAAAATAATGTACCAGTAATGCACTGGGTAATTGCTGGCCTTGTGCCTAACGTAGAAACAATTAATAAACAGTTTTTGTGCGTATTTGTTCTCTTTCTGCCTATCAACCTTGCTGTGTTTTCCTACAGAACATGCTGAGTTCTTTCAACGCAGTCTATTTGAAATATTTCCCGGGGAGTGAGAAAGAGACGGAATTCGTTCGTTTAAACACATTTTATCATGGTTTGAAGTTGCAGATTCAAAATAGTCTTGCATCTGTTAGAAATAACAGCCAAACCACAATTTATTGCCATAAACTGACTCTGAATAATATAATTGTTTCTACTTTTGGCACAAGACCAGCAATTAAATCGGTGTATTACTGGTACTTTATTTTATCGATCACGTAAGGATGAAAGGCAAAGTTAACCGCAGTGGTATTTGAACAAAAAGGGCCGTAACTCTATGCTGCAAAGCATGGCGTCCGACCCTCTACTGATACTGCCAATCCAAGGAGGTCATGAACAGAATGTTTCTGAGCAAAGACACTCCAGGCATGCATATATCATTATGCCCCTTTAAGATGTGAGATTGTGATTCGGCTGTTAAATCTTGCAGGTCTATATGCCGTGTACAAGACACACTTACAGTATATTGTACATGGCGTTATTGAATTTCTCATCTGTTTATCAATTTATGCATTACAGTAAACAAACAAAGAATTATACATGAAATAGTATTTCATCATATGTCTGTCTGAATGTCTCTCCCTCTCTCCCCCTCTCTCTCTCTCTCTCTCTCTCTCTCTCTCTCTCTCTCTCTCTCTCTCTCTCTCTCTCTCTCTCTCTCTCTCTCTTTATATATATATATATATATATATTTATGTACACATATATATATTTATGTGTGAAGGCGCATGGCTTAGTGATTAGAACATTGGGCTTGCAATCGAAAGGTTGTGAGTTCAATTCTCGGACCGGGTGATGTGTTGTTTCCTTGAGCAAGACACTTTATTTCACGTTGCTCCCGTCTACCTCAGGTGTAGAAATGATTACCGGCCTCCCCCCCCCCCTCCCAACCAATGGGATGACGTTATCTTATGGCTAAAACAGCACGACGTACTGTGACCAGCGGCGCCGATTGGCGCCCAACAGTCTAGTCGGTCAAGGTGCTCAAGGTGATATATTTATGTATATATATATACATACATATATATATATGCGTGTGTGTGTGAGTGTATATATATATATATATATATATATGTGTGTGTGTATATATATACATGTATGTATCTTCGTTTTGTTTTATTCTTTCATACATTTTTACCAATAGAGCCGGATTTTAAAATAGAAAAAATAATATCTCATTGGAATTTAGATATCAACTAGACGGTTACGTATGCATGTCTGTATGTGTTTGTGTGTGTGAGTGTGTATGTGTGTGTGTGTGTGTGTGTGTGGGTATGTATGTCAATGCATGTATGTATGTATATGTTTCTAGTTAGTAGCATATACAGGGATTATTTCCAAAAGCGGTATTTCCCAACTCTCCTGATGTTATGTGCCACATGTATAGAGACTTGATCTATGAATGGGTTTCTACGTTTGCTGGTTCATCATAGATGTTGTCGGAGAGATATGATGCGACACTCAAATATGATATGGATTGATGTGGAGCTACTGCCTCCCTGGTAACGTTTTATCGATGGCTCTGTTGAGGTGGAACATGCTAGTGCCAGTTAAAATTATGGGGTTTTAAAATCGTTGGCTCGGATCTCATCTAGCGCCCAGCCATTATGCCCTAACAAACCAAGAGTGATTGATATGTTCCGAAAACCGTATATTTCTTATTTTGGTATTATATTCTCTGGTTATATAATCTTTGTTATAAATTCAATCATTGTATATATTATCATCTACCCTACGTAACCTGGCCAAATACCAATCCTATATCCTTCGAGAATGATGTGACAGGGTCAATGTTTTCTCTATAACATTTCTATTGTCGGCATTCACTTTCAGATGGTTCGCAAATAATCTATGTCAAGTTAATGTCTCTGGTTTCCAGTGAACCAGTTACATATCTGTCATATTTCCTCAGCATAATGGACAAAGGGTGTACTGTATTAACAGTATAAATAACATAGTCCTCTTGACATATACTCCTGAAATAATCTATTTGATCAGCGACTACGTAGCTACCGATATATGTATGTAACTTCCGGATTGTAGCCCAGGAAGACGGTGGCTAAAATAGCTCCGACAGCAATAACAATAGCATCAACAGCTGGGAGGAAACAGCAATAGCTACACTAGTAATCATGATAAAAAAAAAGAATGGAATCTAAAAACAACTACTGTAGCAACAATAACAACAATAAACACAAAACAACCCAAGGAATACCACAAGAACACAAACCACAATATTAACAACTCACTTAAGAATAGCAACAAAAGTATCCCGAAAACCTAACAACTGTATGAATATTAACAACTGTATTACAAACTATAACGTTAGCAAATACATAAAGATTACTACCAACAGAATCATTATAAAAACGCAGCAACATTTTAAAAAGTAATATTAACAATTGTAAGAACATAAGATAAATAATAAGAAAAGTACCAACATAATGACTGAAAACAGAGAAGCTATGTGGAGAATTTTGTACTGAGATGCAGTTATATGAGGGAAACACACGTAATAAATTATGTGATATGAATAGGTAATGGCGGACGAGAAGAAATATATAATGGTGATTGTAGTGATGATGATGGTAATGTGATGGTGGGGAGGAAAATGGAAAAAGGAAAACACGTAGTAGTAGTAGTAATAGTAGTAGTAGTAGTAGTAGTAGTAGTAGTAGTAGTAGTAGTAGTAGTAGTAGTAGTAGTGATGGCGGTGGTAGTAGTTGTATTATTATTATTATTATTATTATTATTATTATTATTATTATTATTATTATTATTATTAGTAGTAGTAGTAGTAGTAGTAGTAGTAGTAGTAGTAGGAGGAGGAGGAGGAGGAGGAAGAGGAGCAGTAGTAGTAGTCGTTGTAGTAGTAGTAGTAGTAGTATTGATGGCGGTGGTAGTAGTAGTAGTATTAGTTGTGCTGGTGGTGGTGATGGTGGTGGTGATTGTTTTGTGGTGTTGGTGGTGATGGTTTAGGTGGTGATGGTGCCGGTAGTAGTTCAAGAAGAAGAAGAAGAAGAATATGATGATGTTGATGATGATGATGCAGAGGTGGAAGATGTAGTGCATTGAGGAGTAATAGTAGTACTGCTGCTCGTTTTCGTGATGATTGTTGTTGTTGTTGTGGTGTTGGTGGTGTGAATTTATTTGTGGTGTTGTTGGTGGTGGTGGAAGAAGAAGAAGAACATGATGATGTTGATGATGATGATGGTGATGCCGAGGAGGAGGAGGGTGCAGTGGACTGAGGTGTGGTATGATGAGGATTTAAGAAGTAAAGGAATAACAACATAAAATAATCTAAATATTAAGTTTCAGCTTAAGATTGGAATTTGTTTATTATAAAAAGTGTATAAACATGATATTGACAATAACAATAATAATAACTGTTTCTACTTTTGGCACAAGGCCAGCAATTACCCCAGTACATTACTGGTACATTCACCACCATAGTCGCTGATCTGGCCAGCTACAGGTGTGAGCCTCACGAGTTAGAATGGCTCTTCCAGCGCATCTACCTTACCATCCTCCGGTAAACGCCTTCTCCATTCTGTCTGCCGGGGCTGTGGGGAGGCCAGGACGTGGGACACTATTTGCACACCATGCAGAGAGATGGGGCGGGACAGGGAGATGGAGGCGATAACAGTGGGAGTTCAGCTGTTCTTTCATGTTTGTTTAGCTTACAATTGCAATGATAATTTAAGCAGGTTTCTTTTTATCGATCCAGTAATGATGAAAGGCAAAGTTAACGTCGGCAGGGATTTGATCTCAGATCATAAAAGGCCGTGAGTCTTTGCTGCAAAGCATGGCGTCCGACCATCTACCGATACTGCCAAAATGATAATTGTTTCTACTTTTGGCACAAGGCCAGCAATTAAAACAGTGCATTACTGGTACTTTATGTTATCGACCCCGTTAGGATGAAAGGTAAAGTTAACCCCGCTGGGTTTTGATCTCAGAACGTAAAGGGACGTAACGTTATGCTGGAAAGCATGGTGTACGACCTTCTACTGATAGTACCAAATAATAATTGTTTCTACTTTAGGCACAAGGCCAGTAATTACCCAGTGTATTACTGGTACTTTATTTTATCGACCCCGTAATGATGAAAGGCAAAGTCAGCCTCGGCGGGATTTGAACTCAGATCGTAAAGGGACGTAACTATGCTGGAAAGCATGGCGTCCGACCCTCTACCAAATACTAATGATGGTTTCTTATATAGACACAAGGCCAACAATTTGTGGGGAGGGGAAAGTCGATTAAATCGACCCCAGTGCGTGCCGGTAATCTATTTCATCAACCCCGTAAGGATGAAAGTCAAAGTGAACTTCAGCGGGATTTGAACTCAGATCATAAAAAGGCCGTAACTCTATGCTGCAATGCATGGCGTCCGAC
>OZ024746.1:55691053-55693553 GCA_964016885.1 Eledone cirrhosa
GATTTTGCATTGTGTTGTGAGAAGAGGCATGTTGGTGTCCAAGACATTTGTCAGTGAATCCGACAGTGGTGGGAGCAAGTGAGGAAGCTAGTAACTTTATGACAGTTGACATAGCCTTGAGGCTTTTAACAGAGTAGACTCCCTTAAACATCTCCAAGTGACAGATGGTATAATTAATCATACTAATATTACCATCCAACGGCGGCAACATCTTTTCCAATAGACTGCCACACAATTTCAGTTAGAAAACAACTACAGCTACAGGTCTTTAGTAGACTCAAGTCTATGGTAGAAGACTGTTAGCCGTTATACCGGGCAACGGGTGGAATACGAAACCATATAGCTCCAAAACGAATCACATACCTACTCATATATGCAGAACATCCATTGTGTGTTTTGGATATCCATCTCTTCCAAAGATTAAAGTTCCAATTGATTCAAACCAAGGAATTGCCAGAGTAATTCATGTGCAAGTGGAAGATTCAACATATAGCAATGTATAACAAGGCAGATGTACTAAATTACAGTTACAACTCATTTATTTTCTGTTGAATGGATTGAAGTAATGGGAATAGAGAATAATTGTTTCTACTTTTGGTACAAGGCCAGGAATTCACCAGTACATTACTGGTACTTTATTTTATCGACCCCGTATGGATGAAAGGCAAAGTTAACCTCGGCGGGATTTGAACTCACATCGTAAAGGGACGTAACTCTTTGCTTCAAAGCATGGCGTCCGACCCTTTACTGATACTGCCAATCCACCGGGAATAGAGAATAATGCCCAAAGATAATATACGACGCCATAAACGGAACGCCTTAACCCAAGACATTGTTTTCTTGCTTTCTCTAAAACAAGATACCTATGGCACCCTTGTGATGGCAGTAAAAAAAATGACGTAATATATTATTTATATGAAATTAATACGCCGTGTATTGCCACTCGCTGTTTTAAGCTCTACCTATATAACGTGAAAACTCAGTGTAGTAATGCAAGGGATAGCAAATCTATAATATCTTCTGTGTGTGTATGTGCATATGTCACACTTCTAAATTTCGACACTTTATAATTTTAGAGTGAAGCTTACTTATTCCATATGAATAGACATAACTACCTCACATTTAGTACGTTATCGTGGTGCTGCTTTCAATCTCCTGCAACGTATTTTCGGATTCGTTAGCTCTTTCGAAGAGAAGTTTTAATGTGTTAAAAGGTACGTTTAACTCCCTGTCCTGGAAATAGAAATATTTTGTGAACAATAGTACCGCTTTCGAAACACATTTAATTATCGTTTTTACTTTGATTCTGCTCTGGCGTCCTTCCGTCGGACGAGGAGAAATGTTCGTTTGCCCTCCTCACTTTGCCGTTTTGTCTATGTACTCGAAAACACACGATTCATCTCATGCTATTATATTATGTAAGAAATTGGCGCAATTTCGTGTCTGTGTAACAAATCCTAATAAAGTTCTAATCGGATCGCTTTTTGCACCTCAGACAATTGTTTGCACAAATGTTTTGAATCTGCAAATGTTCCGTTAAAATTATATAAACTGCATTTCTGTTAAAGCCCGTTTCGCATGCAATTATCCTAAAACGTAATCAGCGATCTTTCTCTGTCACCCCTCACACCACTTCCATATTTTGTTCAGTTGTTGACGTGATTGGCCTTGTAGAACGAGGTTCTTCTTCACCATTTTGTCGGCCCTTTTTCAAAGCTTTGTGCCAGATAAACACCTTACTTCTCAATAGAGTGACGCCTCCACAATGTTGTGTTAAAAATTATATGTTTTGTTGGCATATTTATTGAATTTGACACGAAATTAGATCATGTACCGTTCTTCGATATTTTCCTGCATCGTAAACTTAACAGACGTTATAAACACGTTTGGACATATATATAAAAAAAAAAGCGACTGGTTTAATCGATCATATTGAAACAAGTACAGCCAAGGTCATAACCAACACACCTATATATACGAAGGAGGTGCTGCTTTACCGTATCGTACGTAGAAAAACTGTACCCTTACTTTTGGGAAAAACATCCCATTTGTAAGTGTGGGAGTTTATGTGTGTATATATATATATGTATTAATGTGTATATGTATGTGTGTGTGTGAGTGTGTGTGCATGTATGTATATGTGTATTTGTAGCTAGATATATATATATATATATATATATATATACATATATATATATATATATATATATATATATATATATATATATATATATATATACATATATATATATATATATATATACATATATATATATATATATGTGAGTGTGTGTGCATGTACGTATATGTGTATTTGTAGCTATATATATATATATATATATATATATACATATATATATATATATATATGTGTGTGTGTATACATGTTTGTGGTGTGCGATATGTGTGGGGGTGCTTAGTTCATGTATATGGATATTATATTCACATTAACCACGTCCTTACAACTGGAAACCAATAAAATTGCTAGAAGCAGTATAAC
>OZ024746.1:55698553-55716053 GCA_964016885.1 Eledone cirrhosa
CCTAATCTGTACCTTTTCTCACTGTGCCTAACATAGAATCAATTATTACACATGCACTATATTCTTACTTTATATCACCTTGAAAAAATCCATCGTAAACATAAACATTTTTTTTTAAGTTAGATTATTCATCCTCTATTCATTATATTTTTCTCACTTTCATCTAACTTATTCATGCTCATCTCACAATATATCCTTACTTACATTACTTCTGTGTTTTTTTAATAATACATATCAGCATTTTCTTTCCATCGCACATATTATTAAACCCTTAAAATTATTCTTAATACATATTAACATTTTCTTTCCATCGCACATATTATTAAACCCTTAAATATTATTCTTAATACATATTAACAATTTCTTTTCATCGCACATATTATTAAACCCTTCAATATACAAACCTTAACTTTACATTATTTTTTCTCTTCGTTAATTTTCAAATTCTTTTAATTGATACATTATCTTCTAACGGTAGTTTAACCTCTCTATGTAAAACAATATATTTTTCTCAGTTATAAATGCTATCTCTCTCTCTATATCAGCCATCTCTCCTCCTATCTCATCCTTCCTCATTACACTCCTCCCCCTCCACTTTTTATTATCACCTCCTCCTCTTTTTCACCCCCCCCCCCCTAAAAAAATGTTTCCCCAATATCACACATCAATCTAAAACTACTTTTCATATGTTGATTTAAAACTGCACTATCCACAAGTGTTTTTAACCTTCATATCATGTCCTCATATTTTATCTGATGAAAACACAAATGTTATTGCATGATATTTGTTTTTGAAATGCGCATAATAAAATACATGGAACTCATTTAACCATCTTTTGATCTTATATATTATATATATATATATATACATATATATTATATATATTATATATATATATATATATATATATATATATATATATATGTGTGTGTGTATGAGTGTGTGAGAGGGTACATATGTGAGTGACTTAATTTGTGTGCATAACGCACACAATCGAACACATATATGAGAGTGTGCATTTGTGTATATTTGTCTGTGTATGTGTTCGTGAGTGTGACCATGTATGTGTATGAATGGTTATGTATGTGTGTTTGGAGTTGGAGAATGAAAAAATGTAAGCTTATATATTTTTTTCTTTTTGTGTCTGTATCTATCTCACTATTTCTCCCTGAATCTCTTTCATTCTCTCTCGAGATTGTTGAGTATTTCTATAAAGTTATATCTGCATATATAGAAAGTGGGCCATCTAGATTGCGCCTGTGTGTATAGAAATTTACACATTTATATATGCAGACATGTAAACCTCCCAGTAAATGGGAGTTTTACTGCAAATCGAAAACGAAAATGCTAAACAGTTTTAATCGATTTTCGAAGTTATTTGGGCGCGCATATAAAGGCATTTATGTCGTCTTCTAAACAACCACTACTACACAGGTATTTGATGGGTTTGTATATCCATTCATCCTTAGTAGCATTCCGAAACGTACTTGTTCGTATATATATATGGAAAAGAATGAAATTAAATTTCATTTCTCACTCTTAGTACGACTGATACTTAAATGAGAGTATGTATACGTACATACATATATGTGTACAGACGTACAGTAGTATGTTTATATATACATACATGCATATATATATATGTACGTATGGGCTTACCGAACATTTATTATAATGTTCGGTTTGTTTATAAACAAACAGCCCGATTTAAGCCGTATAATGTTCGGCAACCATCGTCGCCCTTTTGTTCAACACTGACAAAGGAACGATGAAATAGTTTCAAGCTTATTAGCTATCGTCAGCATCGTATACCTTCCTGTCAGATGGTTGAACGTTTGAAAGTATATACTTTCCTTATGCATATTAACGGGTGAGCTGCCTAATTTGCATATCGAGTCAGTTAGTCGGCCGGGCGCACCGAAAACGATAAACGGAAAAAATGAAACGAAATTTCATTTCTCACTCTTAGTACGGCTGATACTTAAATGTTAGTATGTATACGTACATACATATGTGTACAGACGCACAATAGTATGTATATATATACATACATGCACACATATATATATGTACGTATAGGTTTACCGAACATTTATTATAATGTTCGGTTTGTTTGTAAACAAACAACCCGAAAGCCGTACAGTGTTCGGCAACCTTCGTCGCCCTTTTGTTCAACACTGACAAAGGAACGATGTACTAGTTTCAAGATTATTAGATATCGTCCGCATCGTGTCTCATATTCATATATATATATGTGCATATATGTATATATATATGAATACTACTGTACGTCTGTATACATATATGTATGTACGTATATATACTTACACTTATATATATATATATATATATATATATATATATATATATATATATATATATATATATATATATAGGAACAGAGTCAGAACCCCGACGGCTGAGCTTCGGCCATTTAGACATATATATATATATATATACCCCACTCTCAAGAGCGTGAAATTAATAAACCTTTGTTCGTACTGCCTCTCTGTATTGTTCCCGTTCAATTTTTCACTATATATATATATATATATATATATATATATATATATATATATATATATATGTTTGTGTGTGGGGGTGTGTGTAAGTGGGGTCACGTGGCCTAGTGGTAAGTGTGTTCGACTTACGATCATAATATCGTGGGTATGTTTCCTAGGTTGCTTTTGATCTTGATCAAAACACTTTATTTCACGTTGCTCCATTATACTTAGCTGAACATGAGAACCAGCAATAACTGGGGGTTTAACCCTGCGATGACTGGTGTCCTGTCGAGAGGCGAGTCTTTTACTCACAGTTGCTTCACGGCATGAAACCGGATAAGCACCAACCAAATGAGCCTTCTGGCTTAAGACAGACTTTATCGTTTTATATATATATATATATATATATATATATATATATATATATATGTGTGTGTGTGAGTGCGTGTGTGTGTGTGTGTGTGTGTGTGTGTGTGTGTGTGTGTGTGTGTGTGTGTGTGTGTGTGTGTGTGTGTGTGTGTGCCCATATATTTTTTCACATTTCCCTCTGAGTCTGATATTATGTCCAGAAACCTAGTCTTTCGATAAAAAGAGATCGATGAATTAAGTAACAGACTAGAAAATATATATTCTGAGATAGGAATGTTATATATGGAATAGGTGTGATAAGCTGTCTTCCAGCATGACAACTGTCTACTATCTGAAGCCAGTAAAATAATAAAATATTAAACAAAAAATCTGTTTAAAAATGGTATTTTGCAAATACTTGCCCAGATTGTATTAGATGAAATCTTTAATAAGATTTCTTGTCTTACTACATATATGAAGGAATAGAATGGAAAATAAAACAGAAATAAAAATATATATATATTGAACTCAATATAAATTTGTACACATTACCATATTGAACAGATATCGATACAAAAATGTTAACAAGAATCAAAATCAAAATTGTTTATATCTACAATCAAGGAATGTGGTTATTTTGCTGTGTGGCTTACTGGTTATTGTATTCAACTCATGATCGTATTGTCAAGGGTTCGATTTACTAATGCGTCTTATGTCTTTGAAAAAAAAAAATTTATTTAAAGTTATACCAGATGAATCAACTGGCAAAAATAAGTAGTTACACTAATTCAAAATGGAAAATATATTACACGTTGAGTCAGACTGAATCTCAATGAGCTCAACATAAGGGACAGATGAGTTTGTAGTATGTTCAACCAAAGGTTGATTGCAGGAACCGACAGGCGTCCAGAAACTTTATTACAATCTCAGGAAATCTCAGCTCATGATCGAGAAAATATTTTTCCCTTCGATGCATCATAGATATGTATAAATTCAATAAAATACTGTTACATATGTATATATATATATATATATAATAGAATAATCGAGTATCGGAAAATCAGCTCACGAATTTACGATAAACAAAATCCGACATGAGTGGCAGAGGGCTCAATAATTCAGATAAATCAGAGCTATAACTATCGTTAAAATACCAACACACAAAGATTATGCCCAAAATCACCCGTGCAGCCGAAAAATAACGACCAGGAAGATTCGGGTCACTCAGATAAAATATCAATAAATCAATAATTTATATGAATGTAAAAACTTACCCGGACCCACTAGAAGGGTGGTAAATCTAGCTTCTTGGGTTTCTGCTATTCCATAATCCGCCCCCTATCAGCCCACATAAAAATATATAAGACTTCTAGGGAGAGGAGGGACCGGAACAACTTTATTAACGGGCCATGTCCGACGAATGAAGAAGTTAACTATAGCTAGACGCACATGGAGTCCAGCAAGGGAGATAACCTCTATATTCGCGAAAGATAATCGGTAATGTGGAATACACATATCGAATAAGAGTGCTCGATAGACATGTTAGAATAAACAGAAGCTATTCATCATTCAATAGAATCGACAAAAAATGAACAATAAAATTAACAGGTCTATGAACAATAAAATTAACAGCTATGTCTAAAGCTAAATATAATAGAATAATCGAGTATCGGAAAATCAGCTCACGAATTTACGATAAACAAAATCCGACATGAGTGGCAGAGGGCTCAATAATTCAGATAAATCAGAGCTATAACTATCGTATATATATATATATATATATATATATATATATATATATATATATATATATATATATAAATCAAGGTCAAGCAAATAGAGACAAAGTTTTAAAATAAATTTCAAAAAATGTTACTGTACTTACTATATGTGCCTTTACCGCGGTTTCTGATCCCAAAATAAACAGATAATCCTAGCGGATTTACATTGATAAAGATATCGTCGTCAGAAAGCTTTTCTCACTCGTAGAATATAAAATTCTCGAGTTCAAATCACAAACTGGCGCCACACACAATTGTTCCCGAATGAGAGTGAATGAGAGATGAAACTAATGTTGTCTGTTACCGGGTGCAAAAGCAAAGGCTGGGTGGATAGGTCAATGTACTGCTACTAAAAATAGCAGCCGTTCAAATGACCAAAGATGTATCTAGTGTAGGGGAGAATAGTAATAAAAGTATATATTCCTATGTGTAAATAATACACACTTGGATATTTAAAAACTTTTTCTGAATTTGCTTGATCTTGTTTTTCTATGTTCTGGCATGTTAATTTATTAACTTGCCATCGACCCACACTGGCATGCGGTTGGAAAATATTTGTATCCCTGTGTGTATTATGTACATATAGGAATACATACTTTTATTACTATTCTCCCCTACGGTAGAGACATATTTGGTCATTTGAACGGCTGCTATTTTTAGTAGCAGAATATTGACATGTTCACCTAGCCTTTGCTTTTGCACACGGTACCAGACAAAACTGTTTCATCTCTCATTCACTCTCATTCGGGAACAATTGAGTGTGGCGCCAGTTTGTGGTTTGAACTCGGGAATTTTATATTTTCCGAGTGAGAAAAGCCTACTGACGACGATCTCTTTCTCAATGGAAATCCGCTTGGATTGTCTGTTTATTTGGGGATCAGAAACCGCGGTAAAGGCACACATAGTAAGTACAGTAACATTTTTTGAAATTTATTTAAAAACTTTTTCTCTATATGCTTGACCTTGATTTCATATTTTCTGGCATGTTAATTTATTAACTGCCATCGAACCACACTAACATACGGTTGGTAAATACTTGTATCCCTGTGTGTATTATTTACACATAGGAATATATACTTTTATTTTATGTATATATATATATATATATAATATGGTGGAATAGAACAATAAAGATTGAACTTTGATCTGATCAACAGAGAAACGTGCGGCACTACTGATTGAACGTAACGACAACATAACATATCGTCCTTTTTTTATATACTTTGCTTTGTTCTATACTTCTATACATACTGGAACCTAAGCACCGAGTTCTCACTCTGGTGAACTTACAGTAACTGGACGTTACATTCCCTATATATATATATGCATATGTGTGTATGTAGAAAGAGTTAAAGAGGCATGTATATGAAGGTGTGTACGATAGGATAGGATATGGATAATTAAAAAAAATATATTTTTATATTTCCCCGATAAGTTTTCACTCCATTGCAGCCGATGTGGTTATATTCAATGTCTGCCCACTATCGTACTTTTCACTAAATTTTTTAGGGTTTTCCTTGCTTTTTTCGGCTGTTGGCCATCTAGCTAGTCATAACATTTCGTATCGTTCTTATGCATGTTAAAACCCACTCCCCCGCACATTTGCTCTCGCCATAAAAAGTAAAACAAGGATGATCCCAATAATTTCTATGTTTAAAAAAAAATGGAGGTTTGAACCTGTAAAAAAATTATGATTCGCGCACATATAGCTTCATATAATTTCAATCTAATGACAAAAATCAGTAAGTGAATATATGAATAATAAACAGAAAAAATGCATTTCAGAAGAAAGAAACAATTAAGAGGTTATTGATAAGGTCAGTCATTCTAATTGCTAAACGTTTAACGTCAATGACTAAATCCATTTATCAAATGTATCTCTATAGAATACGAATCTATAGATATGATATCACACTATTAAACATCATTCATAGCCTGATGATAACTCTAGAAATATTTGAGAAAATAAAAATAACCACAAAAGCCAACAGACTTAACGTAACATTACATGGAACGAACTATTGTTCATTCCTGAACAAAAAGCGACAAGGAATCGATATTGTACTGATCGGTCTTGGAATTTCGACAAATGATATATATGAATTATATTGATATACATACGTACACAGGCAGACACACACACACGTATATATATATATATATATATATATATATATATATATATATATATATATATATATATATATATATATATATATATATATATATATATATATATATATATATATATATTTATACATTAAAATATATATATTTATGTGTATATGTGTGTGTGTGTGTGTGCGTGCTTCTCTGTGCCTGTGTCTTTATGCGAGGGTGTGGGTGTTTGGGTCTGCGTATATATGTTCTTCGAAAATCTAGTACAATTTCCTAAGCTATTATTCATAACAATCGTCAGTTTTCACAGTTATTTTCTACGTTTACTAAGAATGGCACGGTACTCAACGCACCGATGAATTGTCTAATATATATATATATATGTATATATATATATATATATATGTATATATATATATATATATATGTATATATATATATATATGTATATATATATATATATATATAGTGTGTGTGCGTAATGTATTTAGGTTTAATCGGTACATATCGATTATTTTTCTCAATAAATGACCAAGGGCACACCAATTCCGAGTCGCATTTATGCAGGTTTGAAGGATATATAACTTCTTTTTTGATATATCATTTATTCTTATATATATGTGTATACATGATATATATATATATATATATAAGTGGTTACACAATAGTTACTACACCATACCGAGAACAATTGTTTCACCTTAGCGGATACTCAGCTCGTAATTACGAACTGAGGATCCGCTAAAATTGTTCTCGGTATGGTGAAGTAACTGTTGTGTAACGACATCTACCTAACTTGTCCTATGGATATTACCTTCCATTTTTTCTACCACTATATATATATATATATATATATATATATATATATATATATATATATATATATATATATATATATATATATATATATATATATATATATATATATATATATATATACATATATATATATATATATATAAATATATATATATATATATATATATATATATAATGTATACACATATATATATATATAGGTTTAAATGATTTATAAAAAAGAGGTTATATATCCTTCAAACCTGGATAATTGCGAATCGGAATTGGTGTCCCCCGTACTCATTTATTGAGAAAACTAATCGATATGTACCGATTAAACCTAAATAAATAAATAAATATATATATATATATATATAGTAATCATTAGTTTCAGAAGATCCCGTTAAGGGTGAAAGCAGCGATTCTTTGCTTAAACTTTAATCTGTTATTTTAATAAATATATATATACATATATATATATAATAGAATATGTGTTCCTACACGCACAATGCGCTAAGGGACACATGTATTTCCAACCACATGCCAATGTGGTTCAATGGCAGGTTAATAAATTAACGAGCCAGAACATATATAAACAAGGTTTAGCAAATAAGGAAAAAGTTTCAAAATAAATTTTAAAAAATTAACATTACCTACTATAGTTACCTTTACCGAATCGGTTTCGAATCTCAAAAATAAACGGAGTCCATACGGCCTTCGTTGCAAAGAAAGATTCTCGTCAGAAGGTTCTTTACATTCGAAGAATATAAAATTCTCGAACTTAAATTACAAACTGGCGCTATTCAAAATTGTTCCCGAGATGAGAGTAAATGAAGTGGAATCAATTTTTTCAAGAGCCGAGTGCAAAGATAGAAGCAGAGGCATGAACACAGGGAGAAAGGGACGATTATTAGGAAGAAAAATATATTTTTTTCCTTTTTTATTTCTCTCTCTCTCTTTTCTGGGTTAGAATATGATTAAAACGAAATGTTTTACTTTGTGTGAAGTGTTAAGGTGTTAGTTGATTTATTTAGTATTTAACAATGGCCTTTATTTATCTATTCATATATTTAATAATTGTCTATTACCGGTTTCAGCATTTTTATGCATTATCAAATTATGGTGATATGTATTAGTGTGGTGTCGCACAAGTTAAAGAGAAGGAGCAGAAAGAATAATGTTATTTACAAACAAGGTCTATGAAGTGAAAAAAAAAACGAAAAAAAAAACGTACGTAATGTTGAGCATAAAAAGTGAATGTGAAAGAAAGAATCATGTTATTTACAGGCATAGTTCTTGAAGTTAAGCAGATCAAAATGTGTTAATATAGCAAGAGTGTTTAGTTGAACCATGATTCCATGATGGAGGCAAATGGTGGACTGAGGTTTGATATGATTTCCCTTTTTAGGGAGTTAATATTGCAGGGGGAAGCAATTCTTGTTGGATGATATTTAATTTATTTAAGAAAAGGGATTTGGTAGGGTGTGAGAGAGGTAACTCTTGTAAATGTTTGATTGTTTGTTAGTTTGGTCCGATATTTAGTGCATTAAGTCGAGTTTGGAATTTGTTAATGAAATATGTTTCCTTATTGGTAGGATAGATGAAAGTAGCGTTGTCTATGAATTTGTAAATATGGAAAATTTTAAAGTTTGGATGCTGGTTGTGTGCACAATTGTCTATATGTTCACTTAATGCAATCTTTCTGTATTCCTGTATTTTAATTTGTGATTTATGGACGGTCATACGTTGACAGAGGCTGTTTTTTTGTCTGTCCTATGTAGTGCTCTTGACAACCTGAGTAGGTCAAAACATAGATTAGGTTTTCAGATGCACATGTAAAGTTGTGTTTAACTGTGAAATGTTGTCCGTGTTTAAAATGGAATGTCAATTAGATTTATGCATATGCCACAGTTGGGCCTTCCACATTTTGTTACTGTAGGGTTCATGGTGAGGGTTTGTTGGATTTTGGCTTGTGTGAGGATGTTTTTCATGGACTTAGGCTGTCTTTTGCTCTTTATGATGTTGTGTGTTTGGAGGATGTTGTTCATTCTTGGGTCTCTTTTTAGTAAAGGAATGTTCTGGAGGATGGTGTCGAATGCCTCATTGTTGAGGGTGTTGTGTGTGGAGATGTATGGTAGAGTTTTTGTTGCGGTTCATTCCTGGGTTTGGGGTGTCTGAGTTCCTGGATGTCGAGTTTTAGGGCACGTTGGAATCCATTGTTGATTAGGGATGGTGGGTAGTTTCTGCTGATAAGTGTGTTTTTAATTCGTCTAGTTGTGTGTAGCATGTGTATTTATCTGAAACTATTGTGCAGATCCTTCTGGCTAGGTTATAAGGAATTGCCATTTTGGTATGTCTAGGGTGGCACGAATTGAATGGGATGTATTGTTTGGAGTCTGTGGGTTTGTAGTATATGTCTGTTTCCATTTTGTTGCTTGTTTTCTTGATGAGGATATCGAGGAAAAGGAGTTGTTCATGGTTGTAATCCATTGTGAATTGTAAGTTTATCAGTATATCTATACATTCATGCCTGCCAGAGGATGAAGCAGTCGTCCAGATATCTCTTCCAGTTCTTTTCTATGTGTTGGTAGAAGTGGTTGCCGTATTTGTCTAGAACTTTGCGGTAGAGAGTGCTTTCCAAATATCCCATGACAAGGTTGGCGTATGAGGGGGCTACCTTCGTGCCCATGGCAGTCCCAGATTTCTGTTTGTAGTATTTGGCATTGAATTCGAAGAAATTGTTTTCCAAGATGAATTTGAGTCCCACCAACACAAATTCTTTAGGTATGCACCGTGTGAGTTCCCTAGGGAAAATTTCAAGCCAGAATTGTATGGCCTCTATACCTAGGTTGTGTGGCATATTGGAATATAAATTGATGACATAAAAGGTTACTAGTAGGGTATGTTCATTATTGAGTATTGTTGGGAGGTGTTTGATCATGTCAAGGTCGTCCCTTATGAAGCATTTTATGTTTTTAGGAAAGGTTTAAGCAGAATATCTAGGAATGTGCTTAGGCGGTGGGTCTCACACGTGGTGCCTGCTATTATGGGTCTTAATTTAAGGTCATCAGGAGGGGCTATATTGATGTAAACGTCTGGGGCTTACTTGCAGACCCTACCTATTACTTCGCTTTTGTATGTCTTTGGGATACCGTAAAAGAGGCTGGTTCTGCTTTTGAAATTGGTGATGTAGTTGTATTCCTTGTCTGTAAGGCCTTTATGGGTGAGGGTGCTTATATATGTATGTATAATTGACGGATTAGTGAAAATGTGCCCAATGCCTTAGTAGAGATTATAATGTTCATTTAATGGCTAAGTGGTGGGCCTTTTTTACTCTGGCTTTTCCCCTCTGCATGCACAGATTAATCAGACGATATAATGCACATGTATGCAAACACACACACATACATACATATATATATATATATATATATATATATATATATATATATATATATATATATATATATATATATATATATATGTATGTATATATATGCATACTTGTGTCTTATATTCATATTCGTTTCAATTGCAATCGCAGATAGCAGGCCAGGTTAGTTTCATTTAAAATTGTTGACTTGTGTGTATATGTGAGTTGCAATATGTGTATATATGCAACTCTATGTGAACTATCATCACTGTTATCTCCTTCCTAATTGTTGACTATAGTGCAGTCATATCTACGTAGCAATAAATAATTTAATTGTGCTATTTATATCTCCACATTTCTCTCTTTTCCACATGACTCTCTACCACACGCATTCTCTATATGTATATTGGTTCATATCTATCTTTCTATATGTCTATCTATCTATCTATCTATCTATCTATCTATCTATCTATCTATCTATCTATCTATCTATCTATCTATCTATCTATCTATCTATCTATCATTCTATTTATCTATCTATCTATCTATCTATCTGCCTATATATAAATATATATATGGAATCTCCAACATCTGCTCTCACACTCCGTGGAAATACCTTAGGAACATACACACCAACAAACACTTACATTATTTTTGAACCACGCAACCATACATCCACACCACATATAAACAAACACACACGTGCGTATCCTCAAATACACACACTCAGCCTCCAAACTCCACAAGCCCCCTCTCCACCACTCCTCCGACCCCTCTCCATCCGCACGCACACACCCACACCGACTTACACCCCATCCATTGTACACACCTGTTTCCCTTTTACCTGAACATGGTACCTCGTTCTTCCCCCAAATCTCACACTCACATACACACACGTAAACCTAAACACATACACATACACCACCATCAGCCCTCCGAGCTCGGACCCCACGCCTCCCTCTCCCCTCTCCAGCCCCTCCACCCACCACCACCCCTACACGCATCACACCCTTTCACCACTTGTTTCTTTTTATTTAAAAAAAAATTGTTTACTCTCTAAAAAAAATGTTTTACCTCCTTTTTCTTCCCCCACCTTCTTTATCTTTTTTTAAATGTCTTTCCACCATTCACCCCCCCCCCCTTGGAACTCTCTTCCTATCCACTTTTCTCCTGATGAACGGCTTATGCCCAAAACATCGTCCCTCACCCACACTCTCAAACGTGAGACTAATAATTGTTTCTACTTTAGGCACAAGGCCATCAATACCCCAGTGCATTACTGGTACTTTATTTTATCGACCCCGTAAGGATGAAAAGCAAAGTCAACCTCGGCGGGATTTGAACTCAGATCGTAAAGGGACGAAACTATGCTGGAAAGCAAGGCGTCCCACCCTCTACCCATACTGCCAATCCACCGCCCAGCGTGGGGCTAATAATAATAGCATTTGTAAAGCCTCTTCGTTTTACTGTTTTTTGTTCTGTTTACTTATATATATATAATAATATATATATAAAAATATATATATATATATGAATATATATATATATATATATATATATATATATATATATATATATATATATATATATATATATATATATATATATATATATATATATATATATATATATATATATATATATATATATATATATATATATATGTATATATGTATGTATATATATATATATATATATATATATATATATATATATATATATATATATATATATATATATATATATATATATCTTAGTCTTAAATTCTTCCGCGCCGCTCGATCAGTAAATACTCGCCAACGATCACGATCAGCGGTGACTTTTTGTTATCCGTGCCGAATGATGTGAGCTGCCATGAGGTCTTTTCGGAACGTTCGTCTCGAGGTTTTCCTGGGGCAACCTCGTCTCCATTTCCCGGCACCTGTGTTGAAGTTCATACGAGTGTCATTCGTCAGGCAGGTGCAGAATATGGCCAGCCAGGTGCCACCGGTGCTCTGTGACCATCCTCTCTAGCGTCCACGGCTCGGCTCTCCGCAGGATCTACTCGTTTCACACTCGGTCGTACCAAGGCACACGAAGGATCATTCGCAGGCACCGCTTGTGGAAAACATTCAACCGTCTCTCTATCTTTAGCGTGTTCTTCTAGGTTTTACTCGTGTAAACACTGTCGGCAGCGCGGTGCTCTTGTACAGGTGCAGCTTGATCCTGGTGCTGATGCATGAAGATGAGTAGACTTGGCGCAAGCGCTGGAAAACAGCAGATCATTTGCCATTCGGACCCTTGACCGGGTCATTCATCTGTTTGCCTTAGAATGAAATGGGCTTTTAACAGGAAAAACGTTTTTTTAACAGGAAAATGTTTTTTTGAAATATTCACTTCTGCGTTCATAGATTGACTTTGTTAGTTTCAGAAGATACCGTTAAGGGTGAAAGCAGCGATTCTTTGCTTAAACTTCAATCTGTTATTTTAATATATATATATATATATATATATATATATATATATATATATATATATCCTTCTACGGTTAGCTATCCTCTTTGTTGTTATCTTGTTTCACTCGCTTTACGCGTTTTAATCGTCCTAATAACTTAATTTAGTTATTATTGCACCGACGTGAGGTATATGATTTTTAATGCAATGAAATATCTATGATCATCGGCAAATCACTGATGAGGGACTTATTTTATTACATGTTATCCATGTGCAACCAGCAGTATTCTTCTCCCCATTTTTTCACATATATTTACCTAAACTGCGATTCTGTTTTTTTTCTCTCTTTCTCTCTTACTGCTCCCTCGCTCTCTCTGTTTCTCCTACTTTCTTTCGCCCGCTCTGTCATGTCAGTTAACTCTTCCTCACACTTCCACTCACTCACTGTTTCTCCTCTTCTCACTTCATCCCGTTCGCGACGAAATCATTTTCTCTCTTCTCACATTTGAATTCGCTCCTGAAAGGTCTTTTTTCTAAGCGCTCATATATTCACCTAGCTTATGCTAACAGAATGACTATGAAGCTTGTTCCCTTCCTTCTACGATTAGCTATCCTCTTTGTTGTTATCTTGTTTCACTCGCTTTACGCGTTTTAATTGTCCTAATAACTTAATTTAGTTATTATTGCAGCGACCTGAGGTATATGATTTTTAATGCAATGAAATATCTATGATCGTCGGCAAATCACTGATGAGGGACTTATTTTATTACATGTTACCCATGTGCAACCAGCAGTATTCTTCTCCCCATTTTTTCACATATATATATATATATATGTATATATATATATACATGTATATGTACATATATATATATATATTTTAGTTCTCGTGCTCGCAAGTGTTGGATATGGATATGGATACGGCTACTACATGCAATCCTTCGTCGGACTATATATGTGCTCCTTTGTAAAGAACGGTAACCTATTAGGTGGGATGTAACAATGAATGAGCACGTTACTTCTCAATAACCTTTCACAAGCCACGGAATTAGTTGAAACGATTTGCGTAAAAGCCGCCTCTATAAAATCGTACACATAAGTCTGAGTAATTATCACATTCATATACGGCGTCAATATGACATCCCCAAAACTGCAGAATAGTCAAATGCCCTAAATCAATCATACCGCATCCTCTCTGCATATATATATTCCCAAAAGGCAAAGGAGCTCGTAAGAGTCAATGGCCATCCAAAATCACCGGGAGCGATGACCCCTTAGTCTTTGTCAAGGCAGAATTCTAGGAGAAGGAAAACTCTGATATAACACCTGCAAACCTGATGGTATCCAATGATGTTGACTTGTTCTTCTTTTTAGTAAATATCATCTTGGTTAAGAGAGTAGGACTGGCTTTGTGCAGTGCCTTTGCTCACTATAAAAGCTTCACGGCACAGGCATTGCTTTATATCTGGAGATCTCTCTGCACTGGTCGTCACATGGTACCATGGGCCCAGCACTATGTGTCAATAAATGTCATAAGTGTAGTGTTTGTACCAGAGTTTTCAAGTCGCTAGCTGGACTAAAAATTCACACTCGTTCAGTGCATCGGTAGGGGTTCTACATGGATATAAAGTAGTGGCCGTACTCGAAAACGAGTTGGCAGCCACCATATATATATATATATATATATATATATATATAACCTGCGCACTTCGTTGAGCGCTCCACCCTGCATACTGAAGTGTCGTAAACAACCAACACATACTCAAAAGTATATATATATATATATATATATATACAGAGATGTGTGTATGTGCGTTTGTCCGTGAGTTCGTGTGTATTCGTTGAAAAGATACGTTCTACGTACATGCGTACGTAATACATGCGTACGTAATGCACGAATACTTGATGGTCGCCATGGATACGCAATTGGTCATTGAACGGTTCGATCAAGGTGAACTTCGTTTTAACAGCCAAAGGGAAATGCGAGTCAAAATGAAAACGAATTAATATCGTTGATAGGAAGAAAGTTAATATGTTGTTGCTACAATGGTAGATAAGAATAAGGTAAAATACCACAAAACAAAAAACAAATGGAGTCGATGGAAACTTTCGGTGTGGAAGGTGGAATTGCATTTTAGACACATCTAGCTATTTATTAATTACAAAATGTTATCATCAAATTTATGTGTTTACGAGTAAAGATCAAATTAACATTAGTATCATCTATCAAATAGTTTTCAATTTGGACGTCTGCAGCCAAATAAATAATAACTTTTATATTCATGTTTATTTTTATATCAGTCTTTGTTTCTTCAATAAGTAGCTAAGAAATAAAGCTAGTGATATTTTAGGTTTGGGTTTTCAAATATACATATTCCAGCAGACCTTGTTGTAGACCAATACCTGATTATCTGGTTTTTCGGACTTGATAATGAGTAACTGACTCCTATTGTGAAGTCGAAAACACTCTATTTACCCTCAACTACAATAGTATGACGGGGTACACGTTTAACATTTTATATCTAACGTCAAACGTTAGCCACTTATTGCGAATTACGTTATTTCGCGAATGGGAAATCATTAAATATGCATAGACATAATTACAACCGATAATCAGTAGCCGAAAGATCCACTGTTGTAACTCTACTTTTCATTTGTATTTTAAATACAAAATCGGTTTGAGGAATGATAGTAATGTTCATGATACTTCTGACGTTCAGGACTGGAGCAATATCAGGAAGATGTTCTCACACCACAGATTTTGAAGGAAGGGTTCCAGCACTGGGAATTCCAATGAAAAAAAAAACAAGGATTAGGTGTTATTGTTTAAAGAGAATGACTGTCGAAGCCTACCATCGAACAAACCTTCGTCTCTTATCACGGAATAAAACCTGAAATAAGTGGGGAAAACTCATGATATACAGTAGTACTTTCATCCTATCAAACTGAGTGAACACAGTATAGGCTTTTGGTTAAGAATTTCGCTTCTCGGTCATGCGTTTCAGCTTTCGATCCTGTCAGGTGGAATCTTTGGCAAATGTTATTTATCATAATCTCAGGTCATAACAAGGCCTATGACTGGAGAGAGAGAAACATTTTGGAAGCTTATCGGATGAGTTACAACTCTAATTCAAAGTCTTAGCCTTGTCACTGACTCTATCCCAGAGAATCTGCATGAGAATTATATTAAGTGTAGTCGTGCGTATGATGCCATTTTCATCTTCATTACACTAAACTATAGCTGACGCCTTAACCAGTTGACTGCGTATATTTTACACAGCTACAGTTGCTTGCCGTTTTTCAGTCAAATTACTATATTTTTTAAACAAACATTTATTAACAACACATATCTGAACGATTGACAAACGTCAGACTGAGAAACTAGTAACCCCATCTAACTTTGAAGTTATTAACTGTTGGTAACGAGTTCATAACTTTAAAGTTACAAACTGTTGGAAACGAGTTCATAACATTCAAGTTATGAACTGTTGGAAAAGAGTTGAAACATGTTAGGACGAGTTATCTCGTCCGTGGCACTGGGATACATACATGTTAGGATGAGTTATCTCATCTACGGCACTAAAGAGGTTAATAATATTCGTTTTTTATATCATAGTATTACAAATTAGGTAGCTTGTCAAAGTTTCGAGGCGCTAAAATCAAAGTTATACCGATATAAGATTTAAACTTTATCTTGGGGAACTCAAAATATACAGAACATTATATGTCCTATCACCCCAACGAGTACACTAAAGCAGACAGTTTAGCAATAATCAATTTTATCTTGTAGCAATTTTCAGAGTAATGAACTACAATTTCACTATCGATTCTTGGTGGTTTTGGATGAATATATTTCTGTTAAAAATATAACTTAATTGATAACTATTAGTAATGAGATATCTGGAACCAATTATGCATCGCTAATTATGTTTATATTTGGACTGCTAATATAAACTGTGATATATTATAAAGTCTAGCTAGCACCATCTCGAACATTCCAGCCCATTCACAAGTTTTAATAAATGCCATATAATGTCATGAATTATATTATTCTTTTTCTGTTAGTATTTGACTGGTTTCACCTATTAGGCTGTGGTCATGCTATGACACCTCATTAAAGCTATTTACCCCCACCATATCGACCG
>OZ024746.1:55723553-55731053 GCA_964016885.1 Eledone cirrhosa
GTGTGTGTATCTGTGTGTGCGTGTGTGCATGTGTGTGCGTATGTGTACAGAGATACGGACGCACAGAGAGAAATGCAAATTCGATAGATTTAATTTCTCTTAAGATCTCATAGAATAATTCACTTATAACCTCAGTTTAATAGCTTATAATATAGGTTGAAATGTTGCGTTGTTTCGCCATGGAAACTACACCCATGGTTTCAGGTTTGGTCCCACCCTGTACCAAAGTGGGTTTGGTAATTAGATATTACTAATGATATAGGAGTGAAATTCTTCTCGGTAACTAAAACCGAGAAATGAGCAATTCGGTTACACGTAAAATACGGAATGCGTCAAAAGAGGCGCTCTATTTGTTTCTTTTATTATGGGTGAAAATAGATTGTTTGTTTGCCAATTGTATTAGTCTACAAGAAGGTAAAAAGCAATGACTACCCAGAATCTGGGGGTGTTTCTTTGCGTCTATCTGTCTTTCTATATACCCCTCCCTCTAGCTCGTCCTCTCTTTCGATTATTTCTCTCTCTTTGTATATATATATATATATATATATATATATATATATATATATATATATATATATATATATATATATATATATATATATACATATTTGTTTTCAAAGACTTATTTTTCAGTGACTCCTCAATCAGCCGACACAAACCTACATTTGGCGCAAAATCAATTTTTAACATTCACATGAGCTCTACCGTCCAATCAAAATTGTTTGGACCACAATAAATTTTGCAACACGAATTGGCTCGAAACTTATTTTAATACATCTGGAGCCACTTTTTTCACATAAAACAGGTAGAATTTCCAAAACTAATCAGATTAGAGCAAACATCACGGGCGCTCTATCTCAAAATTATTTTTGAAAAGCATTAGAATGCGCAACCGGTAAAACTTAAAACCAAAACTGAATACTATCCAAAACTATTACTAATTAAACTATTTTTTCACTGGGAACAATTTGTCAGCACTTTCTTTTCCGTTTACCTATATATATATATATATATATATATATATATATATATATATATATATATATATATATATATATATATATATATATATATATATATATATATATATATATATATATATATATATGTATGTATATATATATATATATATATATATATGTATATATGAAAAGTTTCCGAACCCCGAAGGCTCAGCTCAGATCATTTCGGCAGCTAGATCCGACGAATTAAGCCACCAGTATGGATGGCTTTGTTCGGATTTAGCTGTCACAACCACTGGAGCTCAGCCCTCGTCTTCTGAATCTTTTCATATTACCCACTCTACTACCCCAAGTAATGAATACTCTGGTGCGTTCTGGTCCACGTGGTATCTTACCACACCCTCTTTGGATTTTAAATTTATTATTATTACTATATATATATATATATATGTATGTATATATACACACACATACACACACATACATATACACATATATACACACACATACACACCCATACACAAATACATATACACACACACACACACACACACACACAGACACACACATATATATATATATATATATATGTATATATAGAATAGAATGAAACGAAATCTCATTTCTCACTCTTAGAACGGCACTTACTTAAATGTAAGTATGTATATATACGTAGATACATATATGTATACAGACGTACAGTAGTATGTATATATATACATACATGCAAACATATATATATATATACACGTTAAATGTTCGGTAAACCAATACGTGCATATATATATATGTGTGCATGTATGTATATATATATACATACTAGTGTCCGTCTGTATACATATATGTATGTACGTATACATACATACATACTTACATTTATATGTATATATAACTGTTTCTACTTTAGGCACAAGGCCAGCAATTACCCAGTGCATTACTGGTACTTTATTTTATCGACCCCGTAAGGATGAAAGGCAAAGTCAACCTCGGCGGGAATTGAACTCAGATCGTAAAGGGACGTAACAATGCTGGAAAGCATAGCGTCCGACCCTCTACCGATACTGCCAATCCACCGCCCTTTATATGTATATATAACGAAGGAGATGTGGTAAGGAATCAGATTGACCATAACGCACCAGAGTACTCCATTTTCTCCAGAACAATTCTTCGACTTTTCTTACACTATCCTTAGAATCTGCTGTATAGATTTCACTTTCAACGCTTGACCGGCTCCACTCACTCCCTGATTGTTCTACAGGCAAGTTCAGCCACCCCTACCATCCACCAAATGCTATGATAGACTTACTTGTGCTTACAACAAATTTTTACAAATCCTCTTGAAAAGTACAATCTTCCCATATAAGGAAGTACCCCTTGATAATTTGTGCTATTTATTTACCAGGCTAAAAATTATAATTTTTTCCAGAAATAGCCGTCGAAACGGCTTGAGCTCTGCCGTCGGGGTCATACTTTTTCCTATATATATATATATATATATATATATGTATATATATATATATATATATATATATATATATATATATATATACGTGCGTGTCTATGTATTTAAACATGGAGGTATGTCTACAATTGTGTATATGTTTTCCTCTCTCCCTCCCAGTTATTATTTATTTGTTTTTATTCCTATATGTATGTATTCTGTAACCTCCAGTTATCAGATTATTTTCGTATGGCACCTCTAGATTAGAAATTGCACTCAACCAATTTAAAATTTATGAGTCGATGATGAGTTTTCAACAAATGGTAACGTCTGTACGATACATAATTACAGATAATGGTAGTAATAGTTTCATTATGTTTGCTGAATAGGTGACCGATTGGTGTATAATTTGGCAGTAAAAGTTTGAGGAAAGATACTCTAATCTCTTTCATTGAAATCAGAAAACTACGATTTAGATACAAAATAGTAGTTTACTACAACTTATAAAACTAGTTGTTCTTTAGAAATGACAACAAACTTAATAAGCTTCATGTTGCTATATCAAAAAAATAAACGTATATTTCTCTTAACATCTTCAATACTTCTATACAACTTTTCAGTTTGTGCGACCTTCGATTTTCTTTTCATGCTTTGCTACCATATATTATCAAACAGCATTCAAAGTAGAAACAGTTATTTATATGTTATTCCTAATTATGCGTTTATCTACTACACGTCTCCGTGTTTAAGTGATCATACAGTACACTCTTGTTTATTGAGTTATATTGAGATATATATTGAGTTATATTGAGTCATGATATATATTATATAAACAATATGCAAACAGGGACAGATAAATAATTTTAATGACAAAAGATATGCACGAAATACTAACATTTTTGTATAAGTTATGCATCTCACGCATTCCAGAATATTCTGTCAACACTTAATCCTATTCTCCTAGGATTACGTTCGTTTTCTTGGAAACGTATCTACATTTCATGGAACAAATGCATAGATTAAACATACTTACATGCACCAACGTCACCTGGTTCTCATATATTTAACAAGTATAATATGGTAGAGAGCTGAAGACAACGATTCCCCATCAGACTTCACTTCCTTTGCCATGTGGAATTTGAAAGATTCTATGAAGACTTGGCCGAATGTCTCCATTCCTCTCAGTGGCGTCCTACACACAACATATTTCGCTAGATCCATTAGGATTGAAACCTTCATAACCTTCTTGGCCAAATGAAGGCGGTGGAGAGATTTTCTCGATGTAGTTGGCCGATAGCCGGATCCGTTATGTTCTTGACACATATGATAGCACTGCATGACGAGGGATTTCTGGAAATTATCCATAGGATCCTGAACAAAATTCCTCCAGAATAGACTATCCGGTTCGGACTCATCGACGCTTAATTTGTCCATGGGAACGTCATTGCACTTGCCCGGCCACTAATTCATTATAAACAATAATGTGGGAATTTCAACTGATCGCATTGTACAATGGAATAGGTCTGTAAGCGCCTGACAAAATTTAAGATGCCAGGCAGCTAGTGACGGCATTCGCTGGGCCCCCAGACTGCAGCTCAGTCAAGAAGACAAGCTGTGGCAAGATATACCGTACCTGTTTAGGAATATCTGCAAATGCTGTAACATAAGCGTGCGTTTGTACATCACCAGAAACCTCAACTCAAGCACTCCACGCAATGGCTGTTGAGAGCATGTGGACCAGCTGACTAGTGGAAGCTGTCTCTCCCACAAGAAATGAAGGAGCAATTACTCCAATCTAGTGAGGCTCAGACCAGGGCAAGTCAAGAATACCAGGCTTTAATAGATAAAGGATATGATGTAAGGATTCGCCAACTCTATCCGAGGGACTTTTAGAAAGGGGATTTTTAGAAAGATACAGAGGGGAAGGAATTCTAGTGCCTGCACAGGAGCAAGCCATTAGAACATCATATTGACAAGGAGTTGGCTAGCCTGCTCTGTGGGATATGCGTAGAGAGGTGGAGGACTGTGGCTCATATCCTATCCGAATGTATACACGTAGTCCAGACACATTATAATATCATAGAAAACCAAGCCACTGGCAAACTTATTGATTTAGCCCCACTCAGAGAAGTGGTATGAGCCTAAGCCAAGTCCTTGATACAAAATATCGGATGAAGGTGTTGTAGGATTTCAGGTTATAAACAGATAAAGAATTAGAACAAAATTGTCGTGATCTGTTTGATTTTGACAAACAAATATTTTAGTTGATTATAGATGTAGATTGATCTTTTGGCATAAGAGTGCAAGAAAAGGAAATAGAGAAAGTTAACCGGTAGCAAAATCTAAATTGGGAACTGAAAAAGATTTTCGGCTCTCATGAAATCAAAGTCGTCCCCATCGTCATAGGAGCACTAAGCACTATCTCCAAGATTTTCCAAGGCTGACTCAATACCATTAGCCCAGTCACCTTTTTTGGGATAATTTCGTTCTTTCGAAATTGATAAAGAATAGTACCACTCAATATAGGCGGGTGTTTTCTCGATATTCCCATTCCTATAAAATTGCCCGCCTTGTGCCTATATTAGCAATCAATATTACCATTATTATGTTAAAGATTCATTTAACAAAAACCAAAGGTATTAATAACGCGGAATTTTGTTTCATTTCCCTATTTATTTTCAAAGTAAATGTTGAACTATATTTTCAACAAGTTGCACCAACCTGAATTATGCTACGCTATGTGATTGAAGCATAATTATAGCTTATATCTCATTCAGCTAAATTTCTTCCATTAAAGTTGCATGTTTTCTTTTTTATACTTGGAACAATCGAAATTTTAAACTTAGAATTTTCTTCGCAAAAAGCTTTCAATCAACCTCAATTATGTTCATATTGTATGAAAATATTAACGAGACATCAAATGAGAAAAAATCACTCTCCGAAATGTCTTCAATTATATACCCTTGAATTCAGCTACGAAAATATATTTATACATAATTGACAAAAGACTAAGATGCTTCTCGAATACTTAGTTATTTATGAACAAATAAATATTAGCGCGTCGATTTTCTCCGTAGACATTTTTCAAAAATTTCCATTTTCTTGTTGATTCATCTAGTCAATCTATCACACCAAGTAAAAATAATCAGTTCAATATATTCATATTATCTCATCAGTTACACAGGGGCATATACAATCTGCTTCTATCGTGTTGTGTAAATTGATGCCAAATCTATATTTCTATAGCATGATATAACATCACGTGGAAGTTTCTCGAAAATTGATGCGAAATATTGCGTAAATTTATTTAAGGTAATTAGATTACAGAACATATAATTGAATTTATATCCCAAATATAAAACCGAACATTTGTTTCAGTTACTAGCAAAACGGCATTGTATGTACTCAATCCACTTACACAAACATACTTAAGCACGCACACACAAACACACACAGATACACACACATTCACACATACACATGCACATATTTCCATACGAATATAGAAAGTACTACTTGAACACGCGAAACAATATTTACTACTGTAACAGTATATAACCATCACAAATTATAGGCCTATATCTTTTTACTCTATTACTGTTTGTATTATTGAATCTGCTGCCGTGCTGTGGTTCCATGTTCAATGGGCTTAGACAATCTCATGGACCATAGTTCTAATTCGAGTTTGTTACTTGAGTTTTTCTGAATACTCTATATTGTCCTTCAGAATGACAAGATGGAGTAAACAGAAAAAAGCCGGGAATTATTAGGAGACACGAAGGAAAATATCAAATAGACATCGAACAAGTCACAGAATGTGTGACGAAAGAATATAAAAAAAAAAAAGAAAACAATGACTAATAATAAAAAATAAACAAAAGAGAAATTCAAATAACGGTAATTTTCTGTAAAATTTGGCAAATTCCCGTCCGCAAATATGTTTTTGGTTATTGATTAATCAGAAAATAAGTAATTTGTCTCATCATATTTGCAAACGTTTCCTGGTCAATGACATTAAGTTCTTTTGGTCCAGATGAAGCTGTGTATCTAGGAAGAAGCAGTTCTATGAATGAGGAGATGAAACTGTTTATTTCGACGCGCTTCGTTGAAAGTGCTTTGTAAATTCCAATGCTAATGGGACAGAAGCCATTATAGAAGCTGTGTAAAGTGCAACATTAAAACGCAGGACTTCATTTTACGAGTCAGTTTAATGTGTTTGGAGCAAGTGTCGTTGCAAATCAGCCAGTTGACATGAATTTAGTTTCATTATAATATGAACCGGTAGAAAAAACCCATAGATTGTTACAATCGTTACAACGTCAGGCAAAATTATGTCATCTATTTCTTATAGTTGTATACTTCTATGTTAAAATTGATTCATGGTCAAATATAAATTGTACCTATCTGGAGGCGATATTTAAAATACCAGTCATAATAGTCTCAAATATTACTGTAATCATTATAAGTTATGCGTATGCAGCAACATTAGCAGTCTCGTCATTTACTTTATCAGACTCAGCAGTAACAACAATATCCCAGTTATGTTAGCAGCACGACTTCGTTTATTGCAATATAGTTGAATAGATGCTGTACAATTAATCAAGTTTTCAAGTATTTTCATATGCTGAAGTAGACATGTAGTTCTCAGATGCAGTTTTAACAAATTATTTCATCTTTCGAGATGATACATAGTTGCTAGGCATATCAATTATAGCGACTCTGATAGAATCTATTGTGTGTCGATCATGTATAATAAAGAGTATGTGTGCTGACCATGTATAAATGAGGTTGTCTGCAACTCAGAATAGTTGATGGGTAGTCATCGTAATTAGGTATAGTTGAATGTGTCTTGTGTTGCTCATGTTCGTATAGCTTATGCTCCCAATGTTTGGTAATATAGTGAAATGTAATGCAATGTAATGCAACGGAATGGGCCTCCATCCGTTCCAAGGAGTTGTGTTTTAGTCGTTCGATCAAAAGTTGGTCGTGAGATTAACCCTCAAATGTTTGAGAATTACACGGAGATTCGGCATCAAAATTAGTGTCGAAAGTGGCTTTTCAATTACAGTTAGAATGCATGTGACTAGGTTCCTTCTA
>OZ024746.1:55736053-55746053 GCA_964016885.1 Eledone cirrhosa
AAAAATTAGTCTGACTACATCAGGCGTGGATACTCCCTTCTCCTTTCTGGGAACCCAATTTCCCCTTCGTGTTGCCTTTGCGATGTCCATAAACAAGTCGCAAGGTCAAACTCTGTCCGTCACTGGAATTCACTTGGATGAACCTTGCTTTTCGCACGAACAATTCAACCTTGTCTGCTCACGAGTTGGCAGTCGAGATAAACTCTTTGCGTTTGTTCGGAAAAGAAAAACAAAGAATATCGTCTATCCTGAAGTGCTTTCGTATTAACAAACAAATGTATTACAGCTCTGCCTTGACTCCACCATACTCATTACAAAACATACCAATGAATATGTCATGCAGGATATTTTGGATTATAACTTCAAAATTTAACCATACACAACAAACGATGCTCTCAAAGAATAGATTTTCTCTTATTCTACGCTCATTGTTTTTTTTTTGTTTGTATACACTTCTGCTTTCATTACAAATGTTTGTACTTTAGCAAAACTGTCTGTTTTTTTACAGATTTGCAACGTGTATTGTCTTTAATCATTTGTATAACTACATCCTGTTCAGTGTTTTCCTTCATTATTAACATAGTTTTATGTGTACAAAGATTGCACTAAATATTCGTGTGCATTAATTATTGAAGATTTCTGCTTATTTTGACAGGTTGGAGACAAATAATTGTTTCTACTTTAGGCACAAGGCCAGTAATTACCCAGTGCATTACTGGTACTTTATTTTATCGATCCCGTAAGGATGAAAGGCAAAGTCAACCTCGGCGGGATTTGAACTCAGATCGTAGGTTGGAATCAAATAATGTTCTTCTTTTACTTCCTAGCTGTATATTCTTAGCATACTGTCAAACCTCGAGCAACGCCGGGTAAATCTGCTGGTTATTTATATATATATATATATATATTAGAAAATATATAGCTATCACCGTATGTGTACGTCAATACTCATCTTTTTCCATTTACCTGAGGGTTCTAAACCCCGTTATCAAGCTAAAATTCCTTTAGTTAAAAATACGGTGATAGCTATATATTTTCTAATTTCAAACTCGCTCACTGCTATTCATATTTATATATATATATATATATATATATATACATATATATATATATATATATATATATATATATATATATATATATATATATATATATATATATATATATATATATATATATATATATATATATATAAATATATATATATTCTATATGAGTTCTAGTCCTGTAGAATCTCATCTATATTAAAACTATATATATATATATAAGTCTGCTGTCATATAGGAACAATTGTTTCCGTAGTCTTTTGAGTGAGGTTTCAGTTCTCCAAATTCTAAAGCGGGCATATAATATATAAAGCAACGAGAAGAGAAGAAAAATTAGAAAGATTCTGTTTATAGAGTATGTTCAATTGTGAAGTAATTGGGAAATAAATATTTCAAATCCTGCTAATTTCCCCTATACTACCAATTCTGCGAAATCTTCCGTTTCTGTTAATTCCGTGAATGCTGCTAATTCTGTATATTTTGCCAATTCTACAGATTCTGTTAATTCTTCCAATTCTACTAATTCTAACAATCTCGAATATTTGGACAATTCTTCTAATGCTGCAAATGCTGAACGAAGCCAATTCTGCTAAGTAAATCAATGCTGACAATTCTTCCAAGAGTGTTAATGCTGCACATTCTACATAGTCTGCTAATTATTCAAATTATATTAATTCTCACTATTATGCCAATGCTACCAATTTGCCCATTCTGCCAATTCTGTCAATTTTGATAATTCTTCCAATATTGCAATTATGCCAATTCTATCAGTTGTGCATATTCTTTCAATGCTGGCAATTCCTCAAATTTTCCCAGTTCTGCCGATACGATAAATGCTGCTAATTGTGCCACCGTTGCCAGTTTCTGCCAAATACATCATTTAAACCAAGTCTCTCTATCCTCACTGATCCTAGTGTCATTTTGGGACAATTGCTTCTGTAGTTTTCTGGAGAGAGGTTTCAGTACTTCAATATGCCATTTAATAGTGGTTGAAATCTTTCCAGTCAAACATTTGCCAACAAATGTAAGCAGGTTTAATACATATAGCATCTATCTTTTGCTTAAGGATTATGTTAAAGTCGAGCAACGAGAAGTAATTTTTTAGTGCACGTGCTAGTTAGAAATACTATACGAAAATTGATCTAATTCTGTGAGCAACCACTTATGGAGAAGAGAGCACTCCCCACATGTTCCATCTCTCTCCACGACCACCCCACACACACCCACACACCTATTACTGTTACGCCCATACCACAACCAGCTACTATTTTACCCCACCTCAGCATCATCTCTTCTACTTACGGTCTACCACCACCTCCAATCCAGCCCAACTAACACACCTCTTACATCGCCCACTCCAGCCCTCTACCAACCATGCATATACTCATCACCTCTAACAACCTTACAACCCCAACTACCACTAATTTCACCCTGACATCATCATACACAAGTCACTCATACACACACACATACGCACAGTTAATTAAACATAGGCTACCCTCCAAAATCACTACCATTCTGCGTGCGATCCAATTCAGCCCACACCGACAATGTCGGGAATTACAACTACAACCCACAATTTATCAATCCCTCCCCAGCACCCTTTCCCTAAATTACTTTCACACATTACTTCCATATATGCATCTGTTCTCTCCTTATCCGAAATTTCCTGAAGAAGAACTTCTATCAGAAACGTCGACCCACCGTATATTTCCTCCAAGCGTAAACCTAATTTAACTGGGTCTGCTTGCATCACACACACACATATATATATATATATATATATATATATATATATATATATATATATATATATATATATATATATATATATATATATATATATATAAATATATATATATATATATATATAGATAGGAGGCGGGGTAACATTCCCGAGATCCATGGACGAGTTCTCTAGAGCGGTCTCTGCTCCTCATTATCGCTGCCATGTCCTGCGTCTCCAACACACCAGTGTCTGTCCTTAGGGCACCAACATACGTTTTCCTTTTCCAGTGTGTCCATGCAGGTGCTCCCACAGGAGCACTGAACGCAGTGTCATCTGTGGATGTCGGTGAGCATGTCCAGCTGACCTCAGTCTCCACTGTGTCACTTTTGAGCTGATGGGATGAGAGAGTTCTTTGAGATACTGGCTGGAGTGCTCCAGGGAGATACATTGGCTCCCTATCTTTTTATCATCGTAGTGGACTATTGTATGCGCCTTGCACTGGAGAAACACCAGGACTCTGGCTCTACTGTAACACGAGCTTAGAGCAGGAGAGTTAAGGCGAAAAAGATATAGGATGCTGAATTTGCTGACGACATCATGGTTTTGGTGACAAATACAGTGAATGAGGAAGAGGATATATATATATATATATATATAATTTCTGAATTTGTTTAGCATAATTCTTTATCTGAAAACGTGTGTTGAAACCGATATTGTTATGCTTTGGGAGGGTCATGTTGCCAATAAGAAATACACGCACCAGTTGCTTTCACTTCAATTTATTATAAATTAAATTCACAAATTTAGGAATTTATAAATTTCCGGTTGATTTGTTGGTTCCACAACCAGATGATTGTTCATATATTGTCAAAGTTCTTTCGTCACACATTCTGTGATCTCTTCAGTGACTGCGGATTCTTTTCTTTGTTTTTTGTGCCTCTCCTTTGTTCTATCCTACGCCATCTTGTTTTTGTTGTGTGCTTAGTTTGCGCATGTGTTACATCCTGGTGTCAGGAACTCTACTTTTTATAATCCTTCCGATATGTCCTTCGACCTACGACGAATCCACGACACGATTTTAGCTTTTAACAAACGCACGCAATTGCCGTCGCAGGTCGATGAACAAACAGCAGCACAATTTAGTATAGCTAGATCTAAACTTAGAAATATTATAGAACAGTATAGCAAGAAGCAAAATAGAATGGAGGACCAGCAACTGGGAGAAAATCTGCAAATGGATTGCATAAGCTCATGCAGCGCTCGCGTAATGGAGAAATTGCATGCTTTCCAACAGACAAGTCTGGCAGAATGTCGGTTGACAGTCTGTCAAACTACATCCAGGCAATCCAACCCCACATCACTAACACAAGAGAAGTAACACCACAAGAGCATGAGGATAGGGAAAAAACCCTCAATGCCCATATGATGATGTGGACAAATATAATGCAGCCCAACAAAAGGACTGCCAACAACTTCTAGGCCTGGAACAATGACGTGCCAGCGTTGTATGGGCTTCGAAAAGACCATAAAACGAGCAGTAACCCTGTCACAGGCACACCAACTCTGCCAGTCTGTGGAGCTAATATTGCTAGTAACTACGGATTTTCCTACTTCCTCTCCTTGATCATACACCCCATCATTGAAATGTCCCCAGATATATGTGACAGCACGGAGGGCCTCCTCAGCAGAATCATCGAGAGTAACCGATCTAGGGACCTAACAAACTGCATAATAGGTAGTATGGATGTTGTGTCCCTATATCCATCTATTGACGTGGTTTTGCTGTGGAGAAATGCGTAGAAATGATCAGTGAGAGCAATGTTGAATTCCGTGGGATTGATACCAGTGAGCTGGGACGCCTACTTAATCTTACCTATAGTAATGATTATCTAGATACATATGGCCTTAGCAACCTGTGCCCTACAAGACCAGCAAGAGGCAGACCACCTACCATTACCTCAATGGCCAAGAAAACCCACACAGATAGATGGAACGCGTGGACCAGAGCCATACGGACCCCCGAAAACCACGATGAACTAAAGAAAATGATTGCACATGCGGTGGGGGCCAGTATAAAATTAACCCTTAATGAACATATGTTCAAATTTAATGTAAAAACATATGCCCAAGAGGAGGAAGCAGCCATTGGTGTTAGCATTGCAGGTGACATAGCTAACCTATTCATGGTATGGTGGAACAATATACTTAAACTTAAACTTAAAGAACAATTAGAAGACAGCAATCTCTTAACCCTGATAATGTACTCCCGCTACGTTGATGATATAAAGATCGTAGTAAAAACAGCCCGACTAGAGAACAGTCAGGAATTAGAGAAAAACACCATGGAAAGCATCCAGCAAATAGTTAACTCCATCCACCAGAGTATTAGAGTTACTATAGACTACCCAACTAAATACCCCTACCATCGATTACCTGTACTAGACACATCCCTCGGGTGAGATACCATTAATAACAAAACATCCTACATTCCCACTATGCCAAACCCATGACTTCCAAATATCTGATCCACCGAAACCCAGCTGTTTCGGACCATACCAAATTCAACATACTGATTGCGGATTTGGTACGGGTGATGAGAAACGTTTCCCGCATGTGCAGCCCCAAAGAACTAGAGAGAGACACATACAACACTTCATCCACCGTATGCAGTTCTCTGGTTACAATCAGAGAGATAAAATCAGAGTATATAGAGGAGCCAGAACCAAATGGGAAAAAATGGTGAATAATGATACAAATGGGACCTGCCCCTTGTATAGGAGCACATTTTGGAAAAGAATAGGAAGAACTAGAAATAAGGTTAATAGAATAAACTCATGGTATGATAGCAATAATTACCAGAGTGTAATGGTCATCGATACAACCCCTAGAGTTGAATTAGCTTACAAATTTACAGGGGCCCTATATAAACATAAACTCAATATTAAGATAGTAGAAAGACCAGGTACCTCCATAAAAACACTTATTAGCAATACATACCTTTTTCAAAGACCTCCCTGTATAGATAAGAAATGTATAATCTGTAAACTAAGCCCCCATATTAACTGGAAAACTAGAAATGTAGTATATAGCATAAGATGTACTGAAGGACAATGTAGAGATAAAAATATAGTGTACATAGGTGAGACAGCTCGTAGTGTAGGGGAACGAATAAATGAACACTGGCGAGAGCTTCAAGATAGTAAATAATAATCTGTACTCCACCAACATGCTAAAATAGAACATAAGGGTAAATTAGAGGACATAGAAATAAACATAGAATCTACACACAGAAAAGACGCAATGTTTAGACAAATTACAGAAGCAATAAACATAAGTGAACTCCAACCAAAATTAAATAGAAAACATGAATGGAATAGCAACATCACAACTTACAATTAAGAACAAAATGAAAACACACACACACATAGAACAAACAACCAACCAGTAACATGTAAATAAACAAATAAATAAACAAATATAAACACACACAGACACCCGGATATAGCACATGCGCAAACTAAGCACACAACAAAAATAAGATGGCGTAGGACAGAACAAAGGAGAGGCACAAAAACAAAGAAAATAATCCCAGTCACTGAAGAGGTCACATAATGTGTGACGAAAGAACTTTGACAATATATGAACAATCGTCTGGTTGTGGAACCAAGCAACCAACCGGAAATTTATAAATTCCTAAATTTATAAATTCAATTTATAATAAATTGAAGTGAAAGCAACTGGTGCGTGTGTTTCTTATTGGCAACATAACCCTCCCAATAACAGATTAAAGTATAAGCAAATAATCGCTGTTTTCACCCTTAACGGGATCTTCTGAAACTAACAAAGTCAATCTGTGAACTCAGAAGAAATTATTTCAAAAAACGGTGCAACCGGAGGAAGACAGGAAGACGATACTTTGGTTCGTGGGAACGTTCTCTGGCAAAGATGGGGAAAAAACGAATATAATACGTCATTATTTGAAGCGGGGAAAAACAATTACACGCAAAGGCAAAACCACGTTTATGGCATAAAAAAAGTTGTAGACTAATATTCTATTAGGTGGTTCCTAGAGACGTTCTCTGGTAATGAACGGAAAAAACGAAGATAATACGTCATATGTAGAGCGAGTAGAACAATTGCACGCAAAGACAAAACCGCGTAAATGGTAGAACTAAAGTCGAAGACTAAGATTCTAACTAGGAAACCGAATGATTCTCGGCTTTAGAGTTAAGAATAAAGCAAATAAAATACAGAGGTAATTGAAATTAAATAAATACATACACGCATCCATATACGTACATACACAAGCATACGCGAAAACACTCGCACATACAGAACCCACGCAACGCCTCTACCCGCACGCATACGAATGTATACACCAAATACACATAACAATATATATAAAAACAAAATATATATATATGTGTGTTTGTGAGTGCGTGTAAACATATAATTAAATAAACGTATATAAATAAATAAATACATATATAACAAGCGCACATACATACTTATATGTAAATATACATATGTTCGGAGACGAACGTCAACCAAAACAAAGTACACATATACACACCGCCTACATACGTACGTATCCGCATACTCACACAGACGCAAAACTCACGTATACACATAACCAAAAGCATATGTACCAGAATATATAATATATACGCCATAACATACAATCAAATATACGTACGAGAAAGTATACGTACCTTCACAAAACATACAGGTAATATATACTTACCTATACAAATAAGTAATGGTATAAACATAACATATACATAGCTACCACATCAAGACGTAAAATATCCGCGTATAGTTCGTACTATCCGTTAAGGTATAATGTGGGGCTGTAATACAGGAAAGTTTTGTGCAATTTATGTTTACAAGCCGAAATTGCCTCAGATTTTTTGTTTAAGTTGTGTTCTTTGGCGTAGAGTATTTCCAGGTCCTCAGCTGCGTAGAGGTCACATGGTCTTTTATTTCCGTTATACGATCTAGCCCTAGCTAGGATCTCCCAGTGTAACTTATATTGGTTGTGGTTGTCTTTTAGACTCCAGATATAAGCAAAAAGTGACGTCATATTCCTTCTTAAAGGGTTACGAAAAGAATGGGTATGCATGTAAAAACGCTGCTTGAATATATTGGCGGTTAACCTTATGTAGGCCCTACGGAACGTGTGTGTTTCAACCTTACATTTGTAGGCAATGTTACTAGAGAGGTATTTCCCGGATAGGAGGCAGTCAACCCGATTTCTGCAATTACAGTTAGTACTAACTACAGGGTTGCACGTATTCCTACAGCAAGGTAGTTTAGCTAAATTTGAAACTGTGATGTTATGTGCAAGGTTAGGACTCGTAGAGTAAGACATTTTAATAGTATTTCTATTAAAAATATTACTATATTTATGTGTAGGAGGAAAATGCTTCATAATAATTGAGAGAAAGATCTTAGCTAATGGTGTGGCCACCTGCATATTATATGGTGAGTTATACCATATAATGCGTCGGGATCTGTTTCTTCTAGATCTATTCTCGTACTCTGTACATGCTACCTTATAGACAAATCCACTCCGAGCAAGAGCTTCATTGTAATATATGGAATGGTCGTTGAAAATATGCTCGTTAGTAGATAGACGGGAAAGCCTCAAAGAAACTTTTCTTACCAGGTTATTGGTTATGCTGGCAGGATGTTTAGCATGCTTACTTATGTAATTAAGCGTATCATTCGGCTTTCTATATGGGTAATTCTATACATTGAGGGTAACGTCGGGGTAATTAACGACCGAGAAGTGGGCCTCAACCTGTATGGAGAGGTTGAAGCCTTTAAAGAAGGCTGTGAGTTCTTTTCTGAACCTGTCGCAAGCACGTGGGCCGCACTTAGTCATGGTCAAAAGGCCATCATCACGGTACAAACCACCGCCCACGTTGGGGAATTCTTCATTGAAGGAAGAGGCCGATAAGATCAAACCTCCGCAGAATCGCTGGCGCCCATACTCACGTCGAATGCGGTACTATTAGATTTTTTTATCCAAATAGAGTCGTCGAAATTAATCACCGACTTACACAGATTAAACCATTTCGAAACTGCAAGAGCTCAGCCATAGGGACCCGATTCTTTCTCATATATATATATATATATATATATAGATGTATGTGTGTGTATTTGTATGTGTGTGTGTATATGTTTGGGTGTGTGTGTATATATACAAATATTTATGTATATAAGTGTATGTTTTTGCGCACATATATATCTATATATGCGCGTTTATGTGAGTGCATTTGTGTTAGAGAGAAAGAGGGAAATGGGGAGGGGGTTGAAGCGGAGAGGCAAACATATTTTAGAATTCATAATTCTGTTTCCTTTGTAACATCTCAGGCAAGTATGAATAGAGGAAGGAGAACGTTAGAGGGCGCTGCGCACGATACAATGTCGATTAAAAAGGATTTGTTTTTAGTTTTTCTTTCTTTATTCGTGAATTGCTAGAGAATCAAATTCAATGATACGTGAGAAAAATTTTGCAAATATGTCAAGGACGTTGCATTCCTTCACAGTTACTTCAAACAAATTTTATTTTATTTTATTTTTATTCATTTCATTAATAATTTTAAAATTGTTCGTGTTCAAATTCCACAAGCCAAAATGTCGGCTATATCAAATCACGTGGTGTCTAAATAATAAAGGCTTATGGAATAGCAACGAATGCAATGCAAACACATATAATAGAGAGACGTTTAGAAGAAGTTATTTTCTGTTGATATGTTTCTTCGATCGTGATGCTTGTAGTTTTAGATATGCAGTTTATAATTATAGTCTTTTGAACAGATACCCATTCCCTTATTATTAATTCTATAATAGCGGGTCCTTATTTTTTCTATACAGTTTCTGAAAAGTACATTACAAACGCGCACGTACATACGCACGCACATACACATACACATATATATATATATATATATGTGTGTATGTGAACGCGTGTATGCTTACAAATTCCTCATATTTGTATATATATATATATATATATATATATATATACATTGATAGTGTTTAGAAAGCTGTATGATTGTCTGTGTGTGTGTGGATAGACAATGACAGGGAGATAGGCAGAGCAGAGATGAATAAGTATACTTAGATAAGTAAATAGATAAATGTAGATATATCGAGATGGGCAGACGGAGAATTGTATACGATTACATAGAACATGGACAAAAATAGATTGATTCTT
>OZ024746.1:55753553-55766053 GCA_964016885.1 Eledone cirrhosa
TGATATATGGTGATGTTGATATTTCTAACAACATCAAATATGTTTCTAATCGTATGTAGGCGAACATGAAAATGATTCTGCGACAGCAGGAAGGATTGGCAGTATCGGTAGAGGATCGGACGCCATGCTTTGTAGCAAAGAGTTACGGCCCGTTATGATCTGAGTTCAAATCCTGCCGAGGTTAACTTTGCCTTTCATCCTTACGGGGTCGATAAAATAAAGTACCAGTAATACACTGCGGATAATTGCTGGCATTGTGCCAAAAGTAGAACAAATTATTATATCGGTAGAGAGTCAGACACTAGGCTTTCAAGTATAGAGTTATGACTTCAAATCACACCGAGGTTAACTTTGCATTTCATACTTACGTGGTCGACAAAATAATGTACCAGTAATGTACTGGGTAAATTGCTGGCCTTGTGCCAAATGTCGAAACATTATTATTTTTTTTTCAGTATCGGTAGAGCGTCAGGCACTATGCTTTGCAGCATAGAGTTATGGCCCTTTACATTCTAAGTTCAAATCCCGCCGGGGTTAGCTTTGCCTTTTATCCTTACGGGGTCGATAAAATAAAGCACCAGTAATGAACCTCGGATCGATTTAATCGACTTTCCCCTCTCCCCAAATTACTGGCCTTGTGCCTATAGTAGAAATCATGATTAACAGCAGCAGCAGCAGCATTATTATTATTATTATTGAATGCCATGGTTGACGGAGGCTCGGCTCTGTAAGGTATAGTAATTTTTAACCGTTAAAACAATTGTAAATTGTTTAAAACTTGAACCAAATTGTTGATAAAGACACCCTCCTCCTCGTGAGAGGGGTCTTTCTGTCCGTTATTTGGCCCTTCGGGGTTAAATAACCAGTTATTGTGGTTTTGTACCCAAAATTTCATTTTAAACAAAAAACAACATGGCTACGAAAAGGAAATTTCATACGTCACTCTCACTCATTCCGTCTTCTTCTTCCTCAATCATCACTACAGCAGAGAGAAGATTGTCTCTCTCCCTCCCTTCTTTAAATGTGTCTCTCTCCCTCCCTTCTCTTTCGCAAGTGACGAAAGAAAAGAAAAGTCTCGTGCAAAGCGTGCAAGGTTTCTCCACGACGACGACGACAGCGACGAAACAGGTGTGCGGGAAATACGAAAACCCAGTTCATTCGTCTGACGTCAGGAATAATAGCAGTAGCAGCCGTAATAACAACAGCAACAGTGACAATGAAAACAACAGTAGCAGCCGCAACAGCATCACCAGCAGCATAAACAACAACAGCATTAGCAGCAGCAACACCAACAACAACCACAGCAACAGCGGCGGAGGCAGTAGTCGTAGTACCTGCAGCAACAACAAAAGTACCAGCAGCTCTGACGACAACAACAACAGCAGAGATAAACCAATCTCATTTGCAGGTATTGCGAAAAACTTGGAAACAATCCTCATAACAAATGAGGAATTAGAGGAAGCGTAGAAGATGGTGACAAAGAACGGACACCGAGCAATCTGCAAGGCAGCGGAAACATTTTTCGAAACCCAAGAGCACTGTACGGTCACGTACCGTACAGTAAGTACAAAATCCCGTAGGGTGGAAAGAGCCACAGAGGCCCAAACACAAAAAGCCTTGGGGTCTGTGTGGCAGCGGAAAACGCACATCACCCGAGGCAAAAAATATGCCACCGTAGACGTACTTTTTGCCACACCCCAGGAGGCAAAGGCCCAATCAGTAGTGACCCTAAGGAGCGAGGAAATGGTGTTGGTGCCCTCCTACAGCGGGCAAAAAATTGTGAGGGTCAAACTGACCCACGTCCCCCCCGGAATGACCCCTTCTTGGCTGGCCGCGTCTGTCCTCGTCGGAATCGAGGACAAAACAACTGTACTGCAAGTACAGAAAAAAGTAAGAGAAGATTGGGTCGGCTCCTCCATTGAGATGCTAATCCAAACCAACCAGGAGTGCATCGAAGCTATCCCGGATGTGATAGACTTCGATAACGGCACTCAACTGCCCATAAGTGTTGAGGGCAAACGCCCGAAATGCTTTCGCTGTGGATCGAAGACTCACCTCAGGGCCTTCTGCAACGAGAAGACCCTGAGAAAGGAGAAAACCCCTCTCCTTCCGAATCCGGCTCCACGGCTACCAGCAACAGGACAAGCGGCAACCAGGAACGATAGGTCCGTGGCACCCACGGAAATCAAAAACAGCAGCAGCAGTGGAAATATTAACAACAACAACAGCAATACCAAATGCAGCTGCAACAGAGACTCCAGTGCAAACATCACCAACAACAACAAGTGAAAGAGTGGAGCTGGTACCCCTCCCCGACCTCACAGAATCAGACATGGAGTGTGAGGTGGGAGAGGGATGGCAAAAGGTCGCAAGAAGGCACAAACGCAGAAGCAGTGCATCGTCGCCTTTGAAAAGGGAGGAAAGAAATGAGAAAAGGGTAAAATCTACTGCAAAGAGACCCACAGCAGCAACACCACCAACACCATCACCACCCACACCAGCACCACCATCACCACCGGCGACAACCCCACCGCCAACAACACCTTCAACACCACCACCACAAGCACCAACATCGCAAACACAACAACAAAACACACACACCCAGCAACAACGACAAGAAAATAGCAGAACCACACCCCACCCCCAGAAAAACAAATGCACGGCAATAAACACACACAACAATAAACTAATGACTTACATAATTGAACACACAGACATTTCACAACAGGACTACATAATACCAGCACCAATCAAAACGCCAACTAACATAAGACTGCTAAAAATAGCACAGAAACAATACACAAACATTAAAACGAAATTCCCCAACGCAGTTGGTGATTTCAGGGACCTAGGAGGAACCATCAATCGAAGAGTATATTCAGACATTCTCTTAGAAGAGCCGACGACCAGCCGAAGGGACGATTCAACGGTCCCTTCACCAGACGATCAAGTGAAAAGGGATGTAAAAACCATCCCTCCTCTACCAAAAGTACGGTAAGTGGTCTTTCCCATCTTTTCCACTCTATTTTAAACATGACCTCACTCAGAATAGGCAGCATAAATGCGCGTGGCTTGGGGTCGTCATGGAAGCAGGGTCACCTGCTCAACGACCTCAGGTCACTAAACATAGATGTAGTGGCCATCAGCGAGACCAGAATCTCCGAAGCACGGGCCTTCGCACCGATCTTCGGCGGCTACGATGTATACGCATCTCCCAGCCGTCCTGGATCGGGTGGAGGAGTTGCTGTGCTTTTTCGGAGAGGTTTGGATCTCGCCATTCGGGCCATCTTCCTGGTCCCAGAGGGTAAGCTGGTAGTGCTGGACGTGACCAGCGGAGACGGGCAGGCTTTCAGGCTAGTGGCCGTCTATGCCCCGACAGGAGCAGGGCGGCCTGATTTCTTCCGGCGTCTGGAGACCTTTCTTGGAACGTCCCGCTCTTTAGTGTTAGTGGGCGACTGGAACGGGATCTTAGATGCACGCTGGGACTGTGTGGGATTAGCGGATAGGGGTGGAGGGTGCAAGAGCCTCAGCAACCTGCTCAGGCGTTTTGAACTGTCTGACAGGTACCGATTGGATTTCCCGAATGTGCCAATGTGGACTTGGACAAACCGCATAGGGTCATCCAGATCATATCTAGATAGAGTATTTTGTAGGGAAATAGATAGGTCTAGCATAGGCTGTCCACAATTCAAGATAGTCAGCTACACGGACCACAAATTCGTGACCTGTGTGCTTGACTTAGATAGGCTTCATAGACGAGGACCCGGCTACTGGAAGCTAAACGCGTCCTTACCAGCGCGCAAGGCCTACAGAGACCGGATTAGCGAACTAGTTAAGCGGGCGTTGACGGGGGCCATCGTCAACAACAAGTGGTGGTTTGCTCTGAAAAGAGCGATTAGAATAGAATCGATTAGGTTTAGTAAGGCTTTAGCAATAGAGAAAAATAGAGCAGAGGGAGAACTAGTTAGAAAATTAGACGAGGCGCTTAGCTAAGGCATTGCGACCGACGTGCTTGCGGCGAAATTGGCCCTTGACCAATTCTTCAATGCAAAGCACGAAGGCTGCGTTGTCAGAGCTAGGGTGCGTGCTCTCAGACACGAGGGGACGAAAGCCGTTCAATGGGGCCGAGTGGCGGAGGCGCGTCGTGGCAACAAAGCCACGATCCGGGCTTTGGTGGACCACGACGGGCGCATGCTACTCGATCCCGGGCAAATGTGTGAAGCTTTTCAGCGACACTTCGATCAGCTGTTCGGGGGCAGCGGGGGCCGGGTAGAGGGATGGACTTTAGTGTCTACCTCGACGGACTGCCGCGGCTCTCGGCCACTGAGGCGAAGTGTTGCGAAAAGCCGATAACAGCCGCTGAAGTACGGGAGGCAATGACTGGCTGCACAACGGGTAAATCGCCTGGTTTGGATGGTCTGCCCTATGAACTTTACGTACAGATGCCAGACTTGTTCGGAGGCCTCTTGGCGGACGTCTACTGCAACTGGCAACAGAACGGGAGAATTCCCAGTTCTGTGAGCCGAGGAGCGGTGGCACTGCTGAGAAAGGATCCGAACAAGGGGGATAACATAGACAATTTCCGGCCCATAACTCTGCTAAACACAGAGTTCAAGATTTTGGCCAAGGTGCTAGCAAAGAGGTTGGCGCTTGTCGTTGGTGGTCTGGTGGGAGAGGCGCAGACATGCGCCATTCCCGACAGATCCATCCACGACAACCTCCACCTCATGCTATACATCATAGAGAGGGTAGCTAAGGAACCTGGCACGGGTGGGTCCTTGATCAATTTAGATCAGTCGAAAGCTTTCGATAGGGTCGACCATCGTTACCTTGCGGCAGTCCTGAGGGCGGCTGGCTTTGGGCCCGTCTTCAGAGGCTGGATCGCTGCCATGCACAGCGACATCTGCTCTGTGGTGAGAGTGAACGGTCACCTGTCGGAACCGTTCAACATCATGCGCTCGGTCCGCCAAGGATGTCCCCTTTCGTCCCTCTTGTACGTATTGACTCTCGAGCCATTACTGCACAAACTGGAGACGTTGAGGGGAGTCCCGCGCGAACTAGGATGCGGAAGATCCGTGTCAGCATATGCAGACGATGTCACCGTAGTGGTGTCGAACGCCAAACACATCGAGGCGATCGGCACTACACTAAGAGAATACGAAGCGGTGACAGGAGCAATGATCAACCAGGAAAAGTCGGTGGGCCTGCAGCTCGGCACCTGGAGAGGCAGGTCCATGCCGTCCAACAGCGTCGTCGGGCGCTGGACGGACGGACCGGTTAAATTGCTAGGGGTCTGGTTCGGTCCGGACCTCCAGACGGACAAAAACTGGGACGAGGTGACGAGCAGGGTGGCTTCTCTCACCCAGAAATGGGCCGAGAGGAAGCTATCCCTGAAAGGTCGAGCGGAGGTGGCTAACGCGTACATCGCGTCTGTCATCTGCTACCGCCTAACCGTCGTACCTTGTCCTAAGCCTCGCCTGACTGCGCTGGAGCGTTTGCTCTTTCGCTTTTTGTGGAAGGGACGTGCTCCGATGGTCAGGCGGTCCATCTGTTGTCAACACCCGCTACGTGGAGGGCTGGGCATGCCGTGGCTGATGATGCGCAGGCACGCGCTCAGGCTACGACATCTCCACCTTTTCCTCGACGGTGATCAGGTGTGGTCGCCGTTTGCTAGACGCGTTTTTCCCCAGCTCGTTTCCTTGACGGAGCTGCAGTCCTGGGTCAAGCGAAGACCGAGAGGGAGCGCCTGGAGACTGGAATGTCTTCAGGCGCTCACAGCCCTCGACCAATCGGGCAATGTGATCGGTGGAAACTCCACCTCGGCGTTCTATAGAGGATTAGTGGAGGGGAAGAGCGATGACGTACTTGGGGAAACTCTAGGCGTCGACGAAAATCAACTAGCCAATCTCTTCGGAAGAATTTCGGGCCAGGGCCTATGGACAACTTCCAGAAATCTCTGGCCTGGCAGTGCTACCGAGGAGCCTTGCCAGTTCGGGATAAACTCTACAGGCATGGAGGTGCCGTCAGCCGGGCATGTCCGAGATGCGCGCAGGGCGACGAAACCGTCCTGCACGCACTCGTCCAGTGTCCGAAAATTGCTGACTTGTGGGTTTATGTCGAACACCTGCTGTCGCGTTTAGGACGGATCCGGCTATCATCTGAGTCCATCGTGAGGATTGCCCCGCCCTCCTCCTTTAGCCGGGAAGGGCAGGCAGTTTTTATCTGTCTGGTGGCCATGGCGAAAGAGATAGTATGGTGGACACGTTTGAAAGGGCTGAAGACGAGCACTTACCTCTTCGGTGATGCTCTGATTGACTTTTTCAAATTTCATTTGAAAAGGAAAATCAGAGTAGAGAGGGAAGTGCTCTCTTCCCAGCATTTTATTGAAAGATGGGTGAGAGAAGCAAGAATGGCCCGAGTGAATGGGCCTACTCTGAGTATATATCTGTAAATTAAAGGTGGAAAACTGGGAGAGGGCACTTGCCTTGGTGGTCAGGGTCATTGTGGCTTTTTACTGGGCTTTCTCCACAAATGTCCCTCCGAAGTCTCCCCCCTATTGGGGAATTTTTCATTGTTATTTTCATTGTTATTTTTGTTACATCCTCTGTTTTTGTTTTTTTTACACGCAGAAATGCCCATTTGTACCGTCCTGCATTGTCCTGCACTGTCCTTAATGTCTACTTTATGTAAACCCTTGTGGTTAATAAAGAAATCATTATTAGTAGTAGTAGTAGTAGTAGTAGTAGTAGTAGTAGTAGTAGTAGTAGTCGTAGTAGTAGTATTAGTAGTAGTGTCGGTGGTGGTCGTAGTAGTAGTAAGAGTATTAGTAGTAGAGTAGCATCAGCAGCAGTAGCAGCAGCAGTAAAAATATTGTTGCTGATGATGATGGTAGTGGTGGTGTAAGTGATGATGACGACGATGACGATCATCATTATGTCCATCGTCACTATCATCATCACCATCATCATCATCATCATCATCATCATCATGGTAATTTTGAGAAAAGTGCTGAAATTGCATTGAGAAGGAGAGAAAAGGAAGAATATATAAAATGAAACAAATAAACCAAATATAGACATACATACACCCACCCACATCTATATATATATATACAAAAATAAATATATAAAACACGAATTAAGTTAGTATCAATTTTATTTTTAGTAGATTTTTCTGCTTGGAAATAGAGATGGATGAATTTTAAATGTGGACGCAAACAAGTTAATAAAAGAAATGGTTATTTTAAGTTTCTTAGACTAATTAGGTCTTAGAGAGATTGGTTTTCAATTCTAATTGAGTTCCGTTATCCTACCTTAATTATTTTCTTCGCTGAAATGTTGCTCTTCTCCACCTCAGTGAAATAAGACGGAACAATCTTGATTTGTTGTTGAATAAATAAAAAAAAAAAAAAAATATCTTGGACACACATAAAGATTGGCTAGTTCAGATAGAGTCATATAGAAAGTATCTGTATTGCTTTTTTTTTTCTATCTTATTACTAGGATTGCGACAGGCAGATTATAACAGCAATAAACATTCCAATGGTAAATATTTTTATTCAGATTTGATGATCGGTTCCTGCATTTATTAGATTTGACGAAATTCAAATTGTTAAAACCTCGAGGTAAAATCTTCGACACTACACCTGATATCCCCCCTCTTTACACAGGCACACATGTATATCATGACTCATTCACTGTTCACTTTCCTGGCGTTTGTACATTATGCTATGTATTATATATGCACATTTGATGATTTGTAGTGCCCCTCAGCACTATACACAGTAATTTCATTATTCATTATTCATTATTCATCATATCTAAAAGAAAAAAAAAAACAATTGGTTGGAAAGGTTCGGAAAGTTTCGCAGTTTGTAAGGATAGAGTTGTTCAATGAACGGAACGTTCAGTTGGTTTAACTGAAATGAAAGAGAGACATATTTATCTTTGAAACAATTATGAACATGATTCAGTACGACAAATAACATGTCAAGTCTACGTCTATGAATAACAAGTACAGTTTAAGTGATGAGCTTCCAAACAGTTTCCATCTTCCCAATTTCAATCACAAAACAAGAAGAGATCCGAAACAATGGTAAAAAATACTTGACAAATATTTCATGTGAAGTTTCACCACTCTTCTTATTAGTGTATTTCTGATTACTGTCGTCTAAGATTTATTGACTTTACTAAGACAGCCGAATTTGATATGAAAGAGATTTTTCCGTTATTTGTTGCAAGTTCATCAACCACGTAGAAATTTACTAGATGGCTCATAGCGATATACACGTTATATATAATTAGATTCTCCTTTAATTAGCTACTTACGTAAGTTAGCTAGTTAGTTGATAAAGAGAAACCAATAATTTATTTTAAATACTGACTTACTTTTCAACAATTAAATATTTATAGACTTAAAACAAAATAGCACAAAAAATGTCTGAATTATTTTCGTACGTTATAAGATGCTAATTGCCCGCAACACACGCGAAAAAAATGATTGAATTTCATTCATAATTATAGGCAATATAGATATATTTCAGCATAATATAAATAGTTTTCTTTTTTCCTATATTGCTTCATCCAATTCGGTTCACATTCACACGAAAATGTTATTAGTTAAACAACACCTCAAATGTTGAAATTATTAACAAAGGGAAATAAATAAAATCTCGAGTTAAAACATGTTCATTATTAATTTAACAAATAAGGACGGTATTATATATTCTAATCTGTCTAAGATATGGTTAGCAGCTAACGTTAGTTATATTTAAATGTCGTAAACATGTATGTTAGTATTTGTTTCGCTGTGTGTATGTAGGTTAGTGGTTGTAGGCATTAAGCTATTTTCATGCGATTTCGATACTACTGGAATGAAAATGAATTTCAGTTTTACCTTTCTGAGTGGGGATTAAGAGCAGATGAGAAGAGAATTATCTCTTTCTTTATCCCTGTGTTTGTTTTGTTTCCTTTATTAACTACTATATATATATATATATATATATATATATATATATATATATAAAATAAAACAAGGATGATCGGTTACTCCTTCATTACGTTTATGACGCACGTTTCGCCAATCATCAGCTCAAGGTTCGATCGGTATCGATCTAGCTCGAATCTGTAATCCACAGCTCGTCAGACCACTTACATGAAATTACCATTGTAGGCGGTCTGATGAGCCGTGGATTATAGAGTCGGGCTAGATCGATACATATCAAACCTTGAGCTAATCAGTTGCGAAACGCGCGTCACCAACCAATAAATGTAATGAAGGAGAAACCAATCGGCCTTGTTTTATTTTACTATAATACACTCTGTCTAGCTCTACACCTCGACACAGAAGTGAACATAAACATCGAGTGCTCACAACATCTAAACAAAGAGAAGAGACATAATCACATATTATTGAATCGTAGCAGGGTTTAAAATATGTTTTATTATACATAAACATTTCGGACGTACATACAAAATCACCTCTCACGTTTCACGTTGTATCAGGGTATAACTGGTGTTTATATATGTAATGAGAGCTCCATAGACCTCATCATGTACTCTCGTTACGTAGACAATATCAATATAGTTATAAGATCATCCCCACTAGAGAGCACTAATAAGTTTGATTTAGAACGTAGCACAATGGAAAGCATCCAGCAGATAGCTAATTCCATACACCAGAGTATAACTGTAACTATCGACTTGCCTTCCAAAAACTCTAACAATAGACTACTTGTATTAGACACGGAACTCTGGATTAACACTATAGACGAGAGAGACCAAATTCTCCACTCTCACTATGCTAAACCCATGGCCTCCAAATACCTGATACTCAAAAACTCAGCAATGTCCAGTCGTGCTAAGTTTAATATTCTGATCGCAGATTTGGTACGAGTGATGAAGAATGTGTGCCGCATGTGCGACCCAACAGAAATGGAAAGACACATACAACACTTCACCAACCGCATGCAGTTCTCTGGCTATAGTCAGAGTATACGAAGGCGCCGTGGAGAAGTATAATACACTCATAGAACTGGACATGAAAGGAATTTGCCCATTATACAGGAGCAAATCATGGAATAGCTTAGATAGGGCTAGACATAAGATAGGGAAAGCCACCTCATGGTACGACAACCAGAGATACCACAGTGTCATGTTTGTGGACGCTACCCCTGAGGGAAATTAGCTAACCAGTGTAGAAAGGCCCTTAAAGATTAAAGTCGTAGAAAAGCCAGGAACCACCATAAAATCCCTGATCAGCAAAACCTACCCTTTTAAGAAAACCCACTGTACTAATAGGAAATGTATCATATGTAAGGTAAACCCCGGATAAACTGTAAAACTAGAAACGTAGTCTATAGCATAATATGTACAGAGGGTACTTGCAGAAACATGACAACATCATACATAGGCGAGACAGCTCGTAGCATAGGTGAAAGGATAGACCAACACTGGAGGGAACTAAAAGGACGAAAAAACGGATCAGTACTATACAAACATGCCAGACAACAACACGACGTTAACATAGACAACATAGAAATTAGAATAATATCTAAACATAGAAATGACCCAGCAGAAGGCAAATCAGAGAGACCAGTGAAATAGAACTTAGAAGGCCAAGACTAAACAGAAATAATGAATGGAATAACAACAACACCCAAACAAACAACACTGACCTAAGAGAAGTATAAATAAATAAATAAATAGATAAAAAAATAAATAAATACATACACAAGCACAATAACAACAAACGCATATAAACACACACTAGTAAAAATAGAATACATTAACCAATACACAGTCAACCAATCACGAACACACATCAAACATAACACTATTCACACATGCAAACGCATGCGCAAAGAAGACAAGATAAAATAAACAAACAAACAAATAAATAAATAAATATATAGGCAGACTAAATAAAAATGGCGTAGACATACAATATAACGGGAGGAAACAATAGCACCACTGACGATGTTGCAGATGTGCAACGAAAGAACTTTGATAAACTATATATATGTGTTTGCGTCTATATTGTATCTGTATTATTTTTGACCGTCGGTCAGTCAATGGCAACATTGAGGACCGAATAAATTAGATTACCGATTACCGATATAAAAGACACAGAAGCGAATTGCGAAAACCAACCAAACAGTGAATGTGTTCTGTTATTAATTCTGGCAATATTACACAAATATGACCCTCCCCAAGTATAACAATATTTGTTTCGACACACGATTCATATAAAAAACCTCGCAAAACTAATTCATCGCCGTTATATATAATATAAATATATATATATATATAAACATGTGTGTGTGTATGTTTGTGTGTGTATATATATATATAGAGAGAGAGAGATATGTACGTGTGTAGTGTATATCTATATATCTAGCTATATATCAATCTATCTATCTGTATATGTATATATATATATATATCTATATATGTATATATATAAATGTTTATATATATATATATATATATATATATATATATATATATATATATATATATATATACATATACGTGTTTTGCAACGGGTCACTTTGTGGCTCAATGAAAAGTTAATAAATTAAATAATCAGAGCTATATATCATAAAACATATCTATAGAATCACCAGATAAAATATATACCATTTCCTCTCCCAATTAGCATAATTAACTAGATACAAAATCGAATAGACCAGGCTATAAGAATAAGGCTTCTATGAACAAATCTCCAACAAATAACCGAAACTAGCTCTTCGCGTCGGCTACGACGGAATATTTATCGAATATTTCGACAGCGTAATCGCCCAGATACAGTCAATTAAACAGAATTAGGTGTAAAATAAACTAGGAGAAAAGAGAATACACTTAATGACCTCTACCATGGTTTCGTCCGCATTTTATGATTTCCAATATCTTCGGAAATTCGAGCATCGGACTCTTCAGGAGTTTGCTCTAATCTAGACAATACATTTTCCAAAGTGATCGCGCCAAGAATACATTCAAAAATGGCTAAGAATCGTGACGTAGCAGCGGTCAGGTTGGAAGGAGTGTGGTAGTGACTTCTAGCTGGTGGCCTTTTGCTAGAAAGCACAGCACAATACAGTCAAATTTGTATCTCAACCTAATGGGAGATTATTACATATAAAGGTTTATATATATATATATATATATATATATTTATATATATACATATACGTGTGGTTTGCAACGGGTCACTTTGTGGCTCAATGAAAAGTTAATAAATTAAATAATCAGAGCGATATTTCATAAAACATGTCTATAGAATCACCAGATAAAATATATACCATTTCCTCTCCCAATTAGCATAATCAAACACACAAAATACCAATTAAACCAGGCTATAAGATTAAAAGGCACCTATGAAGAAGTAGTGGATAAATAAACGACACCCATCTATTCGCGGTCAACCACTAAAGAATATTTACCCAACATTTCAATACCACGTGGAAATGGATTAAATATACCGTCAACCATACATCTTTA
>OZ024746.1:55771053-55773553 GCA_964016885.1 Eledone cirrhosa
AATACATCATGCTCCAGGTTCATAGTAATTTGAAGAGAATTACAACTAAGACACTAAACTTTATTAAATAACTACAATATTTAAAGCAGCCACAAGCAACCTGTGGCCGCGAAGCTTTCTGAATGGCTCGGCTAAGTCACCTAAGTGAAATCTTTCTGATTTTTTGCCCCAGCTTTTCAGTCGTAATTCATCTTTCTATCAATTTTATGATCGAGAAAATCAACGTGTACGAATTCTGAAGATTAAATCAAAACAAACTGAGTTACCACCCTTTTTCTTAATGTGGGCATGAATGTAAATTAGCGCTTGCGGCTCGCCAGATGATGAACCATATCTCATGCGGCCCTCATCACGAAAAGAGTTGCCCATGCCTGATTTAAAGCATACTGAAGCGAAAACCAAACCAAATAGTGAATGGGTTTTACTATATTTTTCTGGCAATATTAAGACAACATGGCCCTTCCAAAATATAACAATATCTGTTTCAAGACACAATTTTATATCAAAAAACCTTGCAAAAGAAATAAATCGCCGCTAATATAGAATTAATTTCCATTTTAAAATCCACGACAAAGTTACATCAAACAAATCTAACAGATCTCTCCGGACAATAGTCATTCAATGCAAAACGACCAAACAGCGAATTTCTAAACGACCGGATACCATTATAACGTATACATTCCAGTTTATAACTGTATACAATCAGCAGAAGAATTCCACAAAACCACTCCACTCTGAAAGTAGAGTACGTTTTCATTAGTCTACCAGTTATGGAAACAATATATATAATATACCTACCTTTCTATTCAAACCATCCTATAGAACATTTTTTTATTGGTATGAGAAGAGAAAGCATTTGTCCAATCCTCCATATTTCTCAGAGAGAATTATCTCCCTTGGTTATTTTAAGGACGAACAGTTCACTATACAGGAATCGTTCCGTATTGTAACGAACTCTTTTAAGTCACTTTAAGGCACTTTAAGGTCCTGTCAGGTCATTTTAATATGACTTACACACATTACACAAACACACAAATTATACGTATGTGTGTGTGTGTGTGAGTGTGTGTCTGTGTTTGTGTGTGTTTGTGTGTGTGTGTGTGTATGTGTGTATGCGTGCTTCTAAGTCTGTGCCCGAAAGTATGTGTGTGTTTGAGTTGTATATCGCTGTAGAAGAAGAATGTTGAATGTAGTGTCACGCACTGTTATTGAAATCGGAACTACGTTTGTAACTTGACATTCGTAACCACAAGATACGTTTCTGGCTGGACATAATGTCTTTCCACCGCAATGCAATACGTCGAAATCATTGGCCGTTTTTCTTCATCAGGCGTATCACTCCTTGCATTACCTAACGCATGGAAATTATATTTTTGACTTTGTAATAAGATCGATATATATACGTAAGATATATATATATATATATATATATATATATATATATATATATATATATATATATATATATATAGATATATATATATATATATTATATATATATATATATATATATATATATATATATATATATATATATATATACATTATATATATATATATATATATATATATATATATATATATATATATATATATATATATATATATATATATATATAAATTATCGCTCTACATGGCTGAATACAATAAATATAATCAGAGGTTTTCGAATATTTTAATAATAAAATTCGATTCGTTTGCAATAGTGCAAACAGCTTCATTTGTAAAGCCATGTCAGTAGAATGAGCCCCTCATTCTTGCTCTTGTGTTGGCATGTAAATAGAACTGCAGACACTAATGTTTCTGGGTATCACCCTTTATCAGTCCAGTTCGCCTGCCAACTGTCAGAGCTAGTGAAAATATGCAAGCAATAGGACGCGTGTTTTTCCTGCCAACGACATATCAAACATATCGATTTTCATCTAAGGATACAGTTCTCATAATCAACAGCAAATGCGCGAAGGAAATCTCGATTGTATGGAGAACCGTGGAGATAATTATAATGATTAAACGATATATGTAACCACAGCAACTTATTTTGTTATTTTTATAAAATTAGCTAACGTAACTAAAAACAACGATTGTTAAGAGCTTTCTCCTGCTTACTCCTGTTTTACCAAAACAATCTTTTTCGAACACACACATATATATATATATATATATATATATATATATATATATATATATATATATATATATATAACTATACATATATATATATATATATATATATATATATATATATATATATATATATACATATATATATATATATATATATATATATATATATACATATATATATATATATATATATATATATATATATAACTATACATATATATACATATATATATATATATATATATATATATATATATATATATATATATATATATATATATATATAACTATACATATATATATATATATATATATATATATATATATATATATATATATATATATATATATATATATATATATATATATATATATA
>OZ024746.1:55778553-55783553 GCA_964016885.1 Eledone cirrhosa
TGATTTTATCAGGATAACCGGCTTTAGAAAGCGCGTTATTATAGTAATTGGCGTTAGCATCAAAGATGTTTTTATTAGATAATAGGTTGGATATTCTTTTTCCAATATTTGCTTTCTGCGCTCATTTGTAAACAAACTATTTACATATATTAATTCATCCACTCTTCTACTTCTTTTCACAACATATCCTTAATTACATTACTATTTTTATTTTTTTTAATAATTGTTTCTACTTTAGGCACAAGGCCAGCAATTACCCAGTGCATTACTGGTACTTTATTTTATCGACCTCGTAAGGATGAAAGGCAAAGTCAACCTCGGCGAGGTTTCAACTCAGAACGTAAAGGGACGTAACTATGCTAGAAAGCATGGCATCCGACCCTCTACCGATACTGCCAATCCACCGCCCATTCATTTTTTTAAATAATACATAACAATTTCTTTCCATCGCACATATTATTAAACCCTTCAATATTCAAACCTTAACTTAATATTATTCTTAATACATATTAACAATTTCTTTTCATCGCACATATTATTAAACCGTTCAATATAGAAACCTTAATTTAACATTATTCTTAAATTTTTCTCTACGCTAATTTTCAAATTCTTTTAATTATATATTATCTTCCAACGGTTTTTGAACCCCTCTCTGTGAAACAATATATTTTTCACAGTTATAAAAGCTATCTCTCTCTCTCTCTCTCTGTATCACCCATCTCTCCTCCTATCTCATTCTTCCTTATTATACTGCTCTCCCTCCATTCGTTACTCTCATCTCCTCCTCTTTTTCATCCTTTCCAACCCCCCTCCCCTCAATTTTAAAAAAAAATATCACACATCAATCTAAAGCTATTTTCATATGTAGATTTAAAACTGCACTATTCACAAGTGTTTTTTAACCTTCATATCATGTCTCCCTATTTTATCTGACGAAAACGCAAATGTCATCGCATGATGATATTTGTTTTTGAAATGCGCATAATAAAATACATGGAACTCTTTTAACCATCTTTTGATCTTATATATTATTTATACTCCAGTCCTACAATTGTAGAGTGCTACGTATCCGATATCTGCATTGCTTTATTGTACTACAATAAAACTCACCTCCTACATATATATATATATATATATTGGTAACAATGTAGATTATAATCTGGGTTTGTAAGATCATGGTTCCGAGATCAATCACAGTATACGGCACTTAGAGAAGTTGAGATTTGCAATACCGTTGGATTATCATCGGAATTTTGTTTAACTGTAGGTAAAGTATATTTGAAAAAAATAAATAAATAAAAATAAATAAATATATATATATATATACATATATAGAAAAAGAGATGAAATCGAAAATGCAACTGGAGTCTTATATTTTTTTTAAATATATATATTTATTTGGTTCCTTCGGGCCGAAGAAAGAGACACTGTCGACAGTGTCTCTTTCTTCGGCCCGAAAATGCTGACAAATGTTTCCCAGTGAAAAATAGTTTAATTAGGAATAAGTATAAAATAGTAATAAGTATTATTTAGTATTCAGTTTTAGTTTTAAGTTTTTACCGTTGAGTATTTCTTATGCTTTTCAAAAAATAATTTTGAGATAGAGTGCTCGTGATTTTTGCTCTCTCTTTCTCTCTCTCTCTCGCTATATATATATTTTTTTTTTTTTTGCATTATATATAATGAATGGCTGCAATTTTATTGATGAGTATTGACGTACATGGTACATAAACACATATCATTGGTTTTCCGTACCAATGTGATACCATTACACCAACACGCTTCCCATGCTTCCTTCTATTAAATTAGAAGCTATATAACCTGGCAAACCAAAGATGTAGTTTCATATCCCATGTACGTCAATACTCATCCTGTTTTCCATTCAGAGGTGTGTTTTTTTAAATTCCCAACTAACAGACTAATTTTATTTAGTCTAATACAGCATAAGCACCTCCTCACCAATTCCACGGATCCTACACCGCTGAACACTCTCTCGACAACACGATCAGCGGAAAAACATTCAGGAACACACAAACATTTACACCATTTTCGCACACACGCAACCATACATTCCCACGTATCCACACCACACAAAAACACACACACCTGATCACATACACCTAATCTGCCTCCGGACTCCACACGCCCCCTCTCTTCCACCCTTCCCGACTCCTCTCCATCCACACGCGCACACAGACTTACACCCTACCCCATATACACACTGGTTTTCCATGGGTCCTCGACATGGCTCCTCGTTCTTCCCCAAGCTCTAACAATCACATCCACACACACACACACGTACATCTACACACATGCACACACACACCAACTTCTGCCATCTCGGCTCAGACCCCCTGTTTCCTTCACCACTGTTCGTACTGCACTCTTTGTTATTGTTTTTTTTTGTTTTTTTACTTTTATATATATATATATATATATATATACTAGCAGGCCCGTCCAGCTGGCGCTCGGCTAGATATACCGGCATTTTATCTTTTCAGGAATCCCCTCTCCACTCCAGTGCAAAGATTCCGCACACCCTCTTATGTTAGCGGGGTGGGTGGGTTAACGTGCTCTGATGTTGGGTTTGAATAGTTTTTAGGATTCCCAAGTTCAGCAGCCAGTACGTTAAAAAAGTTGATAATTACAAAAATAAAGGCTGAACAGAGAACAAATTTGTTACCAAACTTTACAATAATTTGTATAACCATAATAGAAATTTCAAGTAACAGAAAATACATAAATTACATTGTTAGAGCCTCAGAGTATACACTATTTTGTGTTCGGCCCTCAGGAGCAAATATGAAGAGATTGTTAGGCGAGCTCACCCTACAGCATCTTACATGGGAAAACCATGGTTTTCCCAGATGAACGCCAGCTACTTTTAGTGTTTGACCCTGAGCTTTCTTGATGGTAATCGCGAAGCTTGGTCTCTCTGTTGCTCTAGTAACAATTTTTCTCCTGTAAAATCTGATCTTGCGGCCAGGCTGGGACTTTTTGGGTGGCATATCGGCAGCAACAATGGCGATAAGCCGCCTGTGCTTTCTTGAAATAATTACATTTGTTTATATTTTGATTTTGTGTATGCAAAAATATCTGTACACGAATATATAATTATATATATATAAATAAATACAATATCGGAGAAAGCTTTTTAGCGATACTCCGGCCAAATTCCAACTCACTCAACAAACATTAGAAAATAAGTGATTATATTCCCAATTATGCGTTCGGGGTGCTAACTAAAAGTATTGCGTGGAAAATTGGCTGTATTGTTTCATATGAGACATATCTAGTATATCTCTTCCCAGACGGACGTCTCGTTTAAATATAGGATTCCTACAATTTGGGTGAAATTATACCAATTTATGTAGGAGCCTGTATACCATCAATAGATATATAATCAAGTGGGCTCCTATAATTCATCAGTGGGTGCCCCAATAATACTAATATTGATAATCTAACCAACATCAGTATTTAGCGATAATCATCATCCTCTGTGCCTGAGGTATCTGTCAGGTTGCGAGTCCAGCAGTTTTAAAGAAGTGCTCATACTGATTAAAAAAATGAGGAAGTAATTATATATATATATATATATATATTAAAATAACAGATTAAAGTTTAAGCAGATAATCGCTGCTTTCACCCTTAATGTGATCCTCTGAAACTAAAAAAAATCAATCTGTAAAGGCAGAAGTAAATATTTCGAAAAACGTTGCAACTGAAGGAAAACAGGAAGACGATACTTTGGTTTGTGAAGACGGTCAGCAATGAGAACAATATTTGCTATATATTTATCCTTATCGAGCCCAAACATATATTATTAACTATTGAGAGGTCTTGCGGTATATTTGCACTGAATTAATTAAAAGTTGGTTATACGCGAAGTCAATGCAGACAGACAGATATTATAAGCGTACGACCTTATAGATATGTATCTAAAGCAGACAGCCAGACATACAGAGATATATTATAAGGACGCTACGTTATAGCTATGTATCTATCTAAAATGACAGACTAAGAAAAAGAGGAATGTTGTATAACCGGAAGTGTTGACATTTGATAATTTTAAAGAAGTGAATATTTAAATAAACGATAAAACATCTTTAATCTTTTAACGAAATTTAGAAGACAAAAAACACTCTCACTTTCTTACTTAGACAAAGTTAGATCTATGGTGCAAATTTGGTGCTTTTTGGCCCAGCCGGTTGGCGAAAAATTTGTTACATATATATATATATTCAGATGTGGATAAAAGTAGTTAGATTTATATATGTATATGTGCTTTCGAATTGTTATTTCCCTTTGAATATACTTTTGAATCCCATTCTAATAAATGTCTTTTTGATTTTGGAAAAAAACTTCTCTTTTCTTTATTTGTTTTTTATCACTAGTGAAAGTAGCCTCCTTAAAGTGACGCAATGAATAACCGTTATCTTTCATATTATTATTTTTTATTCATTTACTATATGAATGGGTACAATTGAGATGTTTCCCATAGTGTGTAATATGTGAATTGAAATTCAACAATATATTGCTTCAATTTAATACAGGTTTTTATTCTTCTGAAGATGGAAAAGTGCAAACTATTGCTCTGTATCATTCTGTATGGATATATCTTGATTAGACGACATTGCACGTAGCATTCAGTGAGATTCTCAGCTAGATAGCCCAAACTTTCGTGGCCCCAAACTTGAACAAGCTCTATCCGACTGGACAGGTGAAGGCGCTTCTCTTTCCCAGTATACACATGTCCAACGCAATTGTGACGACATCAAATGTACATCTTTTTTTCAGGCGGATTGAATCTGGCTTGGACTAAGACTGGCTGACGTGCCTCCGCTCCGCTTAAGAGGCAAACAATTCCGTTGCCTCCTGATCAAACGGTAACCTTCTCGAAATAAGTGCAAAGAAATAAAAAATGATCTACATTCTAATTTTTCCATTTGCATATTTGAGTGTAATTGTCCGGCGTTTATGTCTGCCTTTCCAACTTTCAC
>OZ024746.1:55788553-55798553 GCA_964016885.1 Eledone cirrhosa
GTATGTATGTATGCAAAAGGTTAACAGAAAAAAACAACAGAATCGGTACAGTATATGGAAGGTATATATTACGTTAACTCTTGATAAAGCAAGAAGAGGGTCTTACCGTTTCGGACGCTATTCCTTCATCAGAAGAAAGAATGAGAAATAAGATAGATTGGGGAGTCGGACGGGATGGAATTTGAAAAAAATGTATTTAGATACAAAATAACAGGTCCATTCATGTTGGCAACTCTTGCAAAAGTGTTGCACCTGGTGTTTTGTCTATGATATATTTTATAGAAAAGTGAATGATGGAGCGCGTCTACCTATATATATATATATATATATATATATATATATATATATATATATATATATATATATAGAGAGAGAGAGAGAGAGAGAGAGAGAGACATATAATTATTTGCGGACTCCCGATGGAGATCAGAATGCGATCACAGTTAAAAACAATACTATGTATGTTGGTACTGTATAGGAAAGTTTCATTCGTATGAAGTCATCTTAGATTTGGTTACTCCAGATAATTCCATACAAATGGAACATGTCTAGACATGTAGAATATATTTCTACATATATATTGATATGTATATATATATATATACATACATGGCAGCGATAATGAGGGACAGAGACCGCTGAAGAGAACTCATCCATGGGTCTCTGGATTTTTACCCGCACTATATATAAGCGGAGATGTATATCATAAGAGAGGGGGAGAGAGAGGCGGTAACATTTGATTTTAAACGAACGAATTGCTCCTCCTTCATTTATTTATGTTGCTTATACATATACATATATATATATATATACATATATATATATATATATACATATATATATATATATATATATATATATATATATATATATATATATATATATATATATATATATATATATATATATATATATATATACATACATACATACACATATCACGATACATTAACGGATCCATAGACTCTCGTCGTTCCCTGTAAATATTGTGCTCAAAGGAGAGGAAATCCCGTGCTCTTTAAAATACAATATGTTGAAAAGGTAACACACTAGAGAGAGATACAGTGCGCTATCAATAAAACAGGGAAAAACCACCAGTGTATGGAATCTATAACCTATGAAAGGCAAAGTATAGACACGTTAATTAAAAATATAAATTAAAGCGTAAATAAATACCTCTATAACTATATAACACACGTACAAATCCAAAGTTATCTGTTTCGCCAGTAAGTTGTTGACAGAAATGAAATAACCCCGATTCATCAGCATGTGTAAGGTTCAGACAACACTAAGAGAATGTTTAAAGCGACCGTCCAGCTACACGTGGGAGAGTGAAGTCACAGCGTGTTTAAGGGTAGTGAACCAGTGGCCTCTGGGTACGAGCTGCTAGAAAGTGCAGCCCAAAACCACTCACAGAAGTGTGCTCAACCAAACAGAGAGAGAGAGAGGAAAGACTGTTCTAAGGAACGAAATATCACGATACATTAACGGAGCCATAGACTCTCGACGTTCCCTGTAAATAATATGCTCAAAGGAGAGGAAATCCTGAGCTCTTTAAAATACAATATGTTGAAAAGGTAACACACTAGAGAGAGATAGAGTGCGTTATCAATAAAACATGGAAAAACCACCATTGTATGGAATCTATAACCTATGATGGGCAAAGTATAGACACGATAATTAAAAATATAAATTAAAGCGAAAAAAAATACCTCTATAACTATATAGCTCACGTACAAATCCATACACACATATATATATAAACAAAATACGTTGTTGTCTCAGGAGTGGCCGTTTACTATATACATCCAGCTATCTCTATAGAGTTGATATTATAGGCTCTAGGTAATGTTTGGTGTTTGATTACATAAACAGTATCATAATGTTATTGTCTTCTCCTCTAATAACAATTGTTTCGTGCATTCATCCCTGTACACTTGCTATCTTCACTTAACACTTTGAAAATTCAATTCATATCACGCTGCGTATATTTCATTTTCCCAGGCATTTAATTAATTAAATGTAATTAGATTTTTGCAGTGCCTTGGTTCATAAATACATATAAAGAAATACATATACATATATATATATATATATATATATATATATATATATATATATATATATATATATATATATATATATATATTTATATATATATATATATATATATATATATATATATATATATATATATATATATATATATATATATATATATATATATATATATATATATATATATATATATATAATTAAGTTAAAGATGTACATCCATATATGTATACTGAAATACTAGTATGTATATGAATACACACACGTATACATATGTAGATGTACCAAGTTTTTTCACTGGTCACTTTACTGTGAGTGGCCAGCTATTCTGTATGTAAACACACAGACAAACCGGTTTTTAGAGTCATACTGGTTTTTGAGGAAACACCTTTCCTCTATTCTCCAGAAAGCCAGACAAGGAATATTGAACTAGTTTCGTTGTTGTTACAACTCATCAGCAATATTTACCTATCTTCCGGCCTCTCTAGAGAATCGTAAAAGCACATATCGTTATATGCTTTTTCTATGAAAATTAGTAGTGGGCAGACTAACTTGCATAGAGTGTGAGTAAGTACCGGTTCAACGGAGACGATAAAAACAAATAACGAAACGAAATTAAATTTCGTTTCGTTTGTAACTCACTTTTGTATGACTGACGCTTAAACAATTAAGTTAAAGATGTACATCCATATATGTATACTGAAATACTAGTATGTATATGAATACACACACGTATACATATGTAGATGTACCAAGTTTTTTCACTAGTCACTTTACTGAAATTTAATTTCGTTTCGTTATTTGTTTTTATCGTCTCCGTTGAACCGGTACTTACTCACACTCTATGCAAGTTAGTCTGCCCACTACTAATTTTCATAGAAAAAGCATATAACGATATGTGCTTTTACGATTCTCTAGAGAGGCCGGAAGATAGGTAAATATTGCTGATGAGTTGTAACAACAACGAAACTAGTTCAATATTCCTTGTCTGGCTTTCTGGAGAAGAGAGGAAAGGTGTTTCCTCAAAAACCAGTATGACTCTAAAAACCGGTTTGTCTGTGTGTTTACATACAGAATAGCTGGCCACTCACAGTAAAGTGACCAGTGAAAAAACTTGGTACATCTACATATGTATACGTGTGTGTATTCATATACATACTAGTATTTCAGTATACATATATGGATGTACATCTTTAACTTAATTGTTTAAGCGTCAGTCATACAAAAGTGAGTTACAAACGAAACGAAATTTAATTTCGTTTCGTTATTTGTTTTTATCGTCTCCGTTGAACCGGTACTTACTCACACTCTATGCAAGTTAGTCTGCCCACTACTAATTTTCATAGAAAAAGCATATAACGATATGTGCTTTTACGATTCTCTAGAGAGGCCGGAAGATAGGTAAATATTGCTGATGAGTTGTAACAACAACGAAACTAGTTCAATATTCCTTGTCTGGCTTTCTGGAGAATAGAGGAAAGGTGTTTCCTCAAAAACCAGTATGACTCTAAAAACCGGTTTGTCTGTGTGTTTACATACAGAATAGCTGGCCACTCACAGTAAAGTGACCAGTGAAAAAACTTGGTACATCTACATATGTATACGTGTGTGTATTCATATACATACTAGTATTTCAGTATACATATATGGATGTACATCTTTAACTTAATTGTTTAAGCGTCAGTCATACAAAAGTGAGTTACAAACGAAACGAAATTTAATTTCGTTTCGTTATTTGTTTTTATATATATATATTTATATATATATATATATATATATATATATATATATATATATATATATATATATATATATATATATATATATATCTATATATATATATATATATATATATATATATATATATATATATATATATATATATATATATATATATATATTTATATATAGTTATACTTGGGGACGGTCATATTTGTGTAATATTGCCAGAATTAATAACAGAACACACTCACTGTTTGGTTGGTTTTCGCTTTTCGCTTCTGTGTCTTTTATATCGGTAATCTAATTTATTCGGTCCTCAATATTTCCAGTGACTGACCAACGGTAAAAAATAATACAGGTACAATATAGGCACAAACACATATATAAAGTCTATCAAAGTTCGTTCGTTACACATCTGCAACATCGTCAGTGGTGCTATTGTTTCCTCCCGTTACATTGTATTTCTACGCCATCTTTATTTAGTCTGTTTATATATTTATTTTTTTATTTGTTTGTTTGTTTATTTTATTTTGTCTTCTTTGCGCATGCGTTTGCGTGTGTGTATAGTGTTTTGTTTGATGTGTGTTCGTGATTGGGTGACTGTGTATTGGTTAATGTATTCTACCTTTACTAGTGTGTGTTTATATGCGTTTGTTGTTGTTCTGCTGGTGTATGTATTTATTTATTTATTTATCTATTTATTTATACTTCTCTTAGGTCAGTGTTGTTTGTTTGGGTGTTGTTGTTATTCCATTCATTCTTTCTGTTTAGTCTTGGCCTTCTAAGTTCTATTTCACTGGCCTCTCTGATTTGCCTATCTGCTGGGTCATTTCTATGTTTAGATATTATTCTAATTTCTATGTTGTCTATGTTACCGTCGTGTTGTTGTCTGGCATGTTCATATAGTACTGACCCGTTTTTTCATTCTTTTAGTTCCACCCAGTGTTGGTCTATCCTTTCACCTATGCTACGAGCTATCTCGCCTATGTATGTTGTTGTCATGTTTCTGCAAGTACCCTCTGTACATCTTATGCTATAGACTACGTTTCTAGTTTTACAGTTTATCCGGGGGGTTACCTTACATATGATACATTTCCTATTAGTACAGTGGGTTCTCTTAAAAGGGTAGGTTTTGCTGATCAGGGATTTTATGGTGGTTCCTGGCTTTTCTACGACTTTAATCTTTAAGTGGGTCTTTCTCAGGGGCTTTCTACACTGGTTAGCTAATTTCCCTCCAGGGGTAGCGTCCACAAACATGACACTCTGGTATCTCTGGTTGTCGTACCATGAGGTGGCTTTCCCTATCTTATGTCTAGCCCTATCTAAGCTATTCCATGATTTGCTCCTGTATAATGGGCAAATTCCTTACATGTCCAGTTCTATGAGGGTTTTATACTTCTCCATGGCTCCTTCGTATACTCTGACTCTGTCTCTTTGGTTGTAGCCAGAGAACTGCATGCGGTTGATGAAGTGTTGGATGTGTCTATCCATTTCTGCTGGGTCGCACATGCGGGACACATTCTTCATCACTCGTACCAAATCTGCGATCAGAATATTAAACTTAGCACTATTGGACATCGCTGAGTTTTTGAGTATCATGTATTTGGAGGCCATGGGTTTAGCCTAGTGTGAGTGGAGAATTTGGGCTCTCTCGTCTATAGTATTAATCCAGAGTTTCGTGTCTAATACAGGTAGTCTATTGTTAGGGTGTTTGGGGGGGGTAGTCGATAGTTACAGTTATATGGATTCCTGTATATTCTTTCAATGTAACATTATACAGTAAAATTGGGACTTCAGAATTCTTTACAATCTATATGACTATGGAATTAGGATCTATGAGTATTGCCATTGAAAAAGCAATTCTATAGTCTCTGCAGAAACAACGTTCTTGGTTCTGCTCGCTGTTACTACAGTGATGAGTTTCCAACATTTATAGTACCAAAAGACAGGATGTGCCATATTAAACACAACCACGTCCAATGATTGTCCTTGAGATTTATTGATGGCCATAGCAAAACAGAGCCTGATTGGAAATTGAAGCCTTTGTAATTAAAATGACAAATCAGTTGGCCTGAGAGGTTCTCCGGCAACGAAAGAATTGTAGCTAGCAAATTTTCCTGAAAAGAGTTGGACTTCTAGCACATGCGACATCATTTTTGATGATGAATCATGTGGCATTGCAAAGTTTTGGATGATCCAGTTTATGAAGTAGTGTAACCGAAGCCCCAAAACTTCTCTATCAATTTGTGTGGATGAATTCCTGCCAGTTCAAATCTGCTCAAACATTTCTTGAAAGGTTACAACTCGGTTTTGGGAAATGACTTTGTCTACTGATATTAACATCTTTTCTCTCCCAATCTCATATAGCTCCCGTAACCTTCTGTTAATTCCTTTCATTGTAAGATTATTCGGTGTTAAGCATGCTCATTTACAACCAGTTCACTTTCCACTTCAATGATTTGCACAAATGACAATTAAATCTTGACATTCCAGTCCATTTCAAGAAGTTCATTTCAAGAAGTCCATTTCCCAATTTGAGTAGCTGGCTGGCAAACGCACTGACACCTACATCACCAGTCAAATGCATTCGTATATTGGCTGTAAATCCCATTCGTTGAAAATGGAGCCAGAAATGTTTACAGATAGGCATTGACATGATCCGATCGGGTCCTTCGAGGATTGTTTGGCTCAGTTTTTTTGAAGTCACCAGCAATAATCATTGTCATCAAACATACAGGAAGCTCATGTGTCGTTTTAAGGTGGATTTTGCCTTTTCAACGGCATAGACATAGTTTTTTTTTCTTTTACCGGTTCATCACACCGCAATGTTGGCAGCCTTTCCAATGATGATTTGTGAATTGCTGCTGTAGTCCTTTTGGGTTCATGAGAAAAATCAGCCTGTTCGTATTTCTTGTTGCTTGTGTTCCTGCCTGGACAAATGACCGGTTTGCTTCCTCAGTACGTCGTATAATTTGTCACACTTGCCAATTTATTGTTCTTGTGTAATGGCGTTCCTATGATAATTTTTTAAAAATCCAAACGGTACTGTCTGTCTATTACTAATTCGAGAGCTGGTGATAAATTTGTGAATACTCTTAGAAGACAGACCTATGGAGTGTCTTCGGGAGTATTGGGTTATCAGGTCAATTTTTAAATAATAAAGAACTAGAATAAAAATATGTTTGTGTTAATTCAAATATCATTACAAAATAATAACGAAAGAATATCTGACAACATAATGTATACTGTATGTATATTCTTTATTTCAAATGTTTACTGCAATAAAATATACATCGCCTGCTATATTAAACATGAGGTAGAGAAAAAAAAACAAAAAAAAACTCACACAAACCCTCACACACACATACGCACGTACGTATACATACATGCACCCGTATGTACATATATATATATATATATATATATATATATATATATATAGTAATAATAATAAATGTTAAGACTAAAATCCAAAGAGGGCTCGATAAGAAAAAATATATATCAAACATCTAAGAACCGTAGAGCAAGTATTTATTAAAATAACAGATTAAACTTTAATCTGTTATTTTAATAAATATATATATATATATATATAAGTATGTAAACGTACATACATATATGTATACAGACGTACAGTAGTATGTATATATATATACATACATGCACACACATATATATGTACGTATGGATTCACCGAACATTTATTATAATGCTCAGTGTGTTTGTAAACAAACATCCCCTATTAAGCCGTAGTGTCTAGCAACCATCGTTGCTCGTTTATTCAACACTGACAAAGGAACGCTGTACTAGTTTCAAGCTTATTAGCTATCGTCAGCAACGTATACATTCCGGCCAGATTGTATGCATATTAACTGCTGAGTAGCCCAATTTGCATATCGAGTTGGTTAATCGGCCGGGTGCACCGAAAACGATAAACGGAAAAAATGAAACGAAATTTCATTTCCCAATCTTAGGACGGCTGTTACTTCAATATAAGTATGTATACGTACATACATATATGTATACAGCCGTACAATTGTATGTATATATATACATACATGCACACATATATATATATATGTACGTATGGATTCACCGAACATTTATAATAATGCTCTGTGTGTTTGTAAACAAACATCCCGTATTAAGCCGTAGTGTCTAGCAACCATCGTTGCTCGTTTGTTCAACACTGACAAAGGAACGCTGTACTAGTTTCAAGCTTCTTAGCTATCGTCAGCAACGTATGCCTTCCTGCCAGATTGTTGATTGGCAAATTGGGCTACTCAGCCGTTAATATGCATATGGTAAGTATATACGTTCAACAATGAAGCAGGAAGGCATACGGTGCTGACGATAGCTAATAAGCTTGGAACTAGTAGAGCGTTCCTTTGTCAGTGTTGAACAAACAATCAACGATGGTTGCTAGACACTACGGCTTAATACGGTATGTTTGTTTACACACACACAAAGCATTATAATAAATGTTCGGTGAATCCATACGTACATATATATATATATGTGTGCATGTGTGTATATATATATACATACTACTGTACGTCTGTATACATATATGTATGTACGTGTACATACTTATATTTAAGTAACAGCCGTACTAATAGTGGGAAATGAAATTTCGTTTAATTTATTCCGTTTATCGTTTTCGGTGCACCCAGCCGATTAACCCACTCGATATCCAAATTGCGCTACTCAGCCGTTAATATGCATAAGGTAAGTATATACGTTCAACAATCTGGCAGGAAGGTATACGTTGCTGACGATAGCTAATAAGCTTGGAACTAGTAGAGCGTTCCTTTGTCTGTGTTGAACAAACAATCAACGATGGTTGCTAGACACTACGGCTTAATACGGTATGTTTGTTTACAAACACACAAAGCATTATAATAAATGTTCGGTGAATCCATACGTACATATATATATATATGTGTGTGCATGTATGTATATATATATACATACTACTGTACGTCTGTATACATATATGTATGTACGTGTACATACTTATATTTAAGTAACAGCCGTACTAATAGTGGAAAATGAAATTTCGTTTCATTTTTTCCGTTTATCGTTTTCGGTGCACCCGACCGATTAACCCACTCCATATGCACATTGGGCTACTCAGCCGTTAATATGCATAAGGTAAGTATATACGTTCAACAATCTGGCAGGAAGGTATACGTTGCTGACGATAGCTAATAAGCTTGGAACTAGTAGAGCGTTCCTTTGTCTGTGTTGAACAAACAATCAAAGATGGTTGCTAGACACTACGGCGTAATACGGGATGTTTGTTTACAAACACACCGAGCATTATAATAAATGTTCGGTGAATCCATACGTACATATATATATATGTGTGCATGTATGTATATATATATATATACATACTACTGTACGCCTGTATACATATATGTATGTACGTGTACATACTTATATTTAAGTAACAGCCGTACTAAGAGTGGGAAATGAAATTTCGTTTCATTTTTTCCATTTATATATATATATATCTGCATTACTATAATATATATATATATATATATATATATATATATATATATATATATATATATATATATACCTGCATTACTCGTCCGCACCCAATTTAATTGTAAATAAATATATACATGAGACGCGATTTTCACTGAGAGGTGGGGGGCTTCAGGGGGGAGGAGAGACTCTGCCAGACAGAGAGATAGAGGGAGGGAGAGACATACAGAGAGAGCGAATGAGAGAGAGGAGAGAGGAGAGAGACAGCTGGAGAGAGCGAGGGATGGAGAGAGACAGACAGACAGAGACAGTGAGGAGGGAGGGAGAGAGAATGAGAGAGAGAGAGACAGACAGGCATACATACATTCAGACAGAGAGAGCGAGAGAGAGAAAGAGGAGGAGGAGGTTTGTGAGGTAGAGAAGAAAGGGGAGAGTTAAAGAGTGAGTAAAACATGTTTTTGTATTACGCCTACAAAAGACATTTGCCCTGCTTGAGTTGGTTGTTTACTCTCCTATTGCCGTTTTAGCAGCACGGTCATTTGTCTTATATTAATTTCACTTTCTCTTTTTCTCAATTTTATTCATCACACCTCTCTTTTACGGTTTTCTCACTGTTTTCTCTTCCATCTTCCCTTCTCTCCTCTCTTTCCCACATCCTCTCTTTCCAACATCATTTCTTTCTTGTTTCTTTCTCTCTCCCCTAATTTCTCTTTCTTTCTTTATT
>OZ024746.1:55803553-55821053 GCA_964016885.1 Eledone cirrhosa
TCGATGTAGTCAACCTATACTCCAACATCCCCCACAACCTAGGAATAGAAGCTATCCAATTCTGGCTGGATAATTTCCACAATGAACTCCCACAACGCATCAAAAAAGAATTCGTGATAGAGGGACTCAAATTTAGCTTGGAGAACAATTACTTCGTTTTCAATAACAAACCCTACAGGCAGAAATCTGGGACCGCTATGGGAACGAAAACAGCCCCTACTTATGCCAACCTAGTCATGGGATACCTGGAAATCACCCTCTACACTAAAGTCCTAAACAAATTTGGAAACACCCTCCACTTACACATTGAAAGGAACTGGAAGCGATATCTAGATGACTGCTTCATCCTTTGGCACGAAAATATCGAAAAACTTAAACAATTTCACACCCTTATAAATGGGCTCAACACGAATATTAACTTCACGATGGAATACAGCCATCAACAACTCCCCTTCCTCGATATCCTCATTAAGTTCCATAACAAAAACATAGAAACAGACATATACTACAAGCCCACAGACTCCAAGCAATATCTCCCCTTCAACTCTTGCCACCCTAGACACGTTAAAATTAATATTCCCTACAACTTAGCCAAGATAATCTGTACTATATTCTCCAATAAAAATATCTGCTACTTACGGCTACAAGAACTAAAGGACACACTCATAGGCAGGGACTATCCTGCATCACTAATTGACAATGGAATCCAACGTGCCCTAAAACTCAGTACCCAGGACCTTAGACACCCTAAAGTAAATCAACCGAAACTAAAAGCTCTTCCATACATCTCCACACACAAACCTCTCAACAATGAGGCATTTGACACCATCCTCCAGAACATCCCTGTGTTGAAAAAGGACCATAGAATGAACCAAATTCTACGAACACACGGTATCATAAAGAGCAAAAGACAATCCAAGTCAATGAAAAACATCCTAACACATGCCAAAGTACTGCCAACCACAACAACGAAACCCACAGTAAAAAAATGCGATAGACCCAACTGTGGCATTTGCATCAACCTAATAAAGGGTTCGGAATTCTATTTCAAAGATGGACAACGTTTTATAGTAAAACACAATTTCACATGTGCATCGGAAAATCTAATATATGTATTAACTTGCTCAGGTTGTCGAGAACAATACATAGGCCAGACCAAAAACAGCCTCCGCCAATGCATGACTGTCCATAGATCCCAAATTAAAATACGGGAATACAGGAAAATACCACTGAGTGAACACATTGATACCTGTGCCGCCCAAAATCATCCCAACTTCAGAATATTTCCCCTCTACAAATTTAAAGATAATGCCACCCACACCCAGTGCATCAGCAAGGAATCTTACTTCATTAACAAATACGGACCCCGTCTAAACACTTCTCCCTAAGACGAACCCACAACATACACACGTTAACATACATACCTACATCAGCAAACATCTCCACCCACATATAAACACAATGACATACGTAAACACACATGCTCTATGGTGCAACACAGAAAAATATATGTGTATGTATATGTAAATGTATATATATATATATTGATAAAGAATCTTGCTAAACAAATTCAGAAACGAAATATATATATATATATATATATATATATAGTGAATATATGGATGTGTATATATATGTAGTGAATATCATTTCACACCTTTTATTGTTAAGATTTTTGATGTTCTATTAAGAGAACCGATTTTACTGAAAAAATCGAATAATGTACACCATTTTACCAGGGGGAAATAAATACTGGTCCACCCCCCCACCCCCCACACACACATATATACACACACACATACACACGCGTACATTAACATACAAAGAGACTTACAGACACACACACACACACACACTTATCTTAATAGCCATTTGACACACATCCCTGCTGACCATTATCACAACATCGAACACCTTACTACTACTACACACACACACTCACACGCACATATTTGTTGTGAAAGAGTCATTTCTCAATCTTTGCGCAAAACCAATTTTTTATTCACATGACCTCTACCGACCAATCAAAATTGTTTTGACCACAAGAATTTTTGCAAACACCAAATAGCGCTGGAGCCACTTTTTTAACATAAAAACAGGTAGAATTCCCAAAACTAATCAGATCAGAGCAAACAACACGGACACTCTATCTCAAAATTATTTTTGAAAAGCATTTAGAAATGCGCAACCGGTAAAAGCTTAAAAACTTAAAACCACAACTGAATACTAACCCATACAATCACTAATACTCTTTTATTCCTAATTAAACCATTTTTCAACTGTGAACACTTTGTCAGCATTTTCTATTCCGTTTACCAACATATAATAACTTGTGTGTTACACCTCTATTCTTTTAACTATATATATATATATATATGTATATATTTTCAATACCCGAATTACTTGATCGTTTTTTGGGCTATGCGAATGATTGTTTAACCATCGTCTCAGTGTGTTTGGCGTTTAACGTTTGTTATAGCTCTGGTTCATCTGAACCATTGAGCACTTGCCTCACATCTCGGAGGTTGTTTTTCGTTATTTCGTGGGCCGAAATGCGAATCTAGATAATTTATGTTTGTATTTATCTCCAGACTCTACCTATTCACCAGTTAATTTTCTTGATTTTTTAGTTGATTCTATTGACTGATGAATAGCTTATGTTAATTTCAACCCTCTGTTGAGAACTCTATTCGATTTGTGATGTTTTTGCATTCTTGCAAAAATATACACAACTGAATTTATTCGCTTGATATAGGGGCTGCCTCCCTGTCGATCCCCACGTGGAGTCAGCAATAGTCAGTCCTTGTATTAACATTGAACTAAAACTGTTGAGAAAGTGGCTTCCTTGTTCAATCATCTTACCAGAAGCCTGACATTATTTATGTAAGCGGACGGTATTTGATTTAGGAGCCGCAGAAACCCAAATAGTGGATTTTACCAACCCTCCAGGGTCCGGGTAAATTTTCAATACCCGAATTACTTGATCGTTGTTTTGGCTATGCGAATGATTATTTAACCATCGTCTCAGTGTGTTTGGCGTTTAACGTTTGTTATAGCTCTGGTTCATCTGAACCATTGAGCACTTGCCTCACATCTCGGAGGTTGTTTTTCGTTATTTCGTGGGCCGAAATGCGAATCTCGATAATTTATGTTTGTTTATATATATATATATATATATATATATATATATATATATATATATATCTTTTGGTATTGCTTATAATAAATGCATTCGTACTTTTTGACCTACCAACGTTCCATATGCCTTTGCATTAATCAAGTTCACATATCAGTTGACATAAGTGTAACATGTCACAGACATAGACTTACGTTTCATGTCTATTGTCTGTATGGATTTTTATATTGTATTATTGTAAAGAATATGTTGAAATATATAGTGAATGTTACACAGCTTTTTAAAACTGTACCATCCTAGTTTTTTTTAATGAATGTTAAGGAATCTCCCAACCATATTTTATCAGAATGTGTTGGGACAAGGGAAATACAGAAGGAACTGAACCCTTCTACAGATGATCCTACAGAAACTGTATTTCCATTGGTCGTCTATGTTTGATGATACATGCCGATCACAAAAGCAGATAAATAGTGGTGGTGGTAGAAGTAGTAGTAGTAGTAATAGTAGTAGTAGTAGTAGTAGTAGTAGTGGTGGTGGTGGTGGTGGTGGTGGTGGTGGTGGCGGTGGTGGTAGTGGTGGTGGTGTTATTAGCAGCAGTAGTGGTAGTAGTAGTAGTAGTAGTAGTAGTAGCATTAGTAGTAGTAGTAGTACTAGTACTAGTACTAGTAGTAGTAGTAGTAGTAGTAGTAGTAGTAGTAGTAGTATTAGTAGTAGTAGGAGTAATAGTAGTAGTGGTGGTGGTGGTGGTGGTGGTGGTGGTGGCGGTGGTGGGGATAGTGGTGGTGGTGGTAGTAGTAGTAGTAGTAGTAGTAGTAGTAGTAGTAGTAGTAGTAGTAGTTGCAGTAGTAGTAGTAGTAGTAATAGTATAGTAGCATCAGCGCCAACACCAGAAATATCAGTAGCAGATTGTTTTAGTTGTATTTATACACGTATATATTTCATACAAATCATGCCATAACGATGTTCATACAAATGCACATACACACACACACACACACACACACACATATATATATATATATATATATATATATATATATATATATATATATATATATATATATATATATATATATATATATATATATATGTACATATATATAATAAGAGATAGCATGGGTTTCACTGCTAGTACCGGTTGCATCTCAGCGTACTCAATATGTAATATTAATTAAACTCCCAGACACAGAGTTATTCGCTTTAACACAACACACTTAAATTGGTACCTTCAATCTATACCCATACTAGAGTTTCGGCCACACTTAATCCCACAATAAAGTGCACAGCATCTAATCTCACCATTTCTTATGCAACAATGCATAATCGGTGCATGTGGCTTCTTAAGCGGGTTTTGTCTAATCAATTATCAATCGAGCGAGAGAATTCGATTCCAGTCCGTTTCGGCTATGGTTGAATGTGACGGCCAGCGTAGTAAATTGAATACACACGTGTTTTTTTCTACATGATTTATTCTCATTTGTTCCCTGTTCCCACTTTTTATCTTTCAATTTATCTACTATTTCTAACTTTATCTCCCGATGAAGGATCAGTGTCCGAAATGTTAAGTCTGCTTTTTTCTTATTCACAGCCTTTAAACTCATATATTTCTTCAATATATTGTTTCCTTGGTTTGTTATTTCTGTTTACCTTTCACACATTTATATATATATATATATATATATATAAAAATGTGTGAAAGGTAAACATATATATATATATATATATATATATATATATATATATATATATATATATATATGTGTGTGTGTGTATATATATATAAATGTGTGAAAGGTAAACATATATATATATATATATATATATATATATACACACAAACTTTCCTCACAACTTGTTCTACCAAGCTTTGGAATATTCCTAATTACTGAATATATATATTTATTATAACGAGTTTTGACGCGACGGCTGGGATGAGTGTGTAATTGAAATACGTTGTGTTTCAGTTCTTTCCCAATCACCGTCTTTACGAAGGAGCTGAAAGGAAATATGATTCAGTGACCCACGCTGTTGTATCATATACGAACTCTTCGTGTAAATAACAATTTTTATATCCCCGTTATGAATTTTAGGTGAATTTCACCACTGGTCTTTAGCAACTAAGAGTGAACAACTATCCTTTAGTTTCTGGTTCGCCAGCTCGCTTGGATGCTATGACAAAACTAAAATAAAGGTTTATAGTATTTATGCTTATGCATATCGACTGTTGAAGGTGATATGTATACATAGCAAAAGCTGGTGGGTACTAATTAAAATTGTTTACACCTCACTACTTCTCATATATATATATATATATATATATATATATATATATATATATATGTGTGTGTGTGTGTGTGTGTGTGTGTATATATATATGTAAATATGTTTATATTGATGATATCTATGTGTGTAAATATAGCTGTGGAACAGAAGCTGTAATCATTAAACTTAACACTTTGGCAATTTAACACGTGTTGTACAGCAATGATGAAATATAGTATATAATTAATGGGTTTATCTCTCGTCAACGACAAACCAGCTCCGGTATTGACACACTGCGTGCTTATCTACTTCATGTTTCAGGTTATGTGTGTCTATGTGACTAGCTATTAACGCCTATAGTATATATAATAGCGCCGGTATTTTTGTATCTGTGTTCGTGACTTGAATATAATGTTCACGGGTCGTATGTGATCGCAAGCCCAGCATGCTAACCACTAACCTAAGAAAGTAGACTACATATATGTTAAATGGCCTGGCTTACTATTTTGAAATAAGAGATGTTGTTTGAAAAGTTTGTCAAGTTAAGGAAAATAAATCAGATGTGATACAGAAGTTACTAAAAATAAAATCCGGAAAAATAGTCGGATTATCTTGAATAGTGAATGGCGTGAAGCCAAAAAAACTTCTCAAAATTACATTCACACACATACACCGACATATGCACACTCACACACATCCCCCACACATACACACACACATACACACACACATATATGTATATACATAGATATAAATATATATAAATACACGTACTTATAAATTCACATATTTATAGTATACCTACATATATACGAAAACATATATACATATATGTATATATACAAACTTACACACATACACACACACATATAAATATAATATATATATATATATATATATATATATATATATATATATATATATATATATATATATAAATATATATATATACATATGTGTGTGTGCGTGTGTGTGAACAAATACACATAGTCATAATATATATATATATACATATGTACACAAACATATATATATATATAAATATATGTATATATATATATATATATATATATATATATATATATATATATAATCGCGTGTGTATGTATATATGAATGTGTGTTAGTGTATATGTGTGTGTGTGTGGAAGCGTTTCTGTGTTTCTTTACTATAAGTAACCTGTCGTAAGGTATTAAGCTATTGAGTGATTTGAAGCTTGAGAGGATGTTCATTGTGATGAATGTACATCCGCTTCTGATATTTTCGTTGCAATCAACGTTAATCAGGTCTCAGCCTCCACACTAATATTATAATAATAATAATAATAATAATAATAATAATAATAATAATAATAATAATAATGTTTTCTTTATTAACCACAAGGGTTTACATAAAGTAGACATTAAGGACAGTACAGGACAATACAGGACGGTACAAATGGGCATTTCTGCGTGTAAAAAAACAAAAAAGCTGAGGATGTAACAAAAAAAGAAACAATGAAAAATGTCCCAATAGGGTGGGATGGGGAGGGGGACTTCCGAGGGCCATCGTGGAGAAAGCCCATTAAGAAAGCCACGGTGACCCTGACCACCAGAGCAAGTGTCCTCTCCCAGTTTTCCACTTTCGATTTACAAGCACATACTCAGAGTAGGCCCATTCACTCAGGCCATTCTTGCCTCTCTCACCCATCTTTCAACAAAATGCTGGGAAGAGGTCACTTCCCTCTCTACCATGATTTTCCTTTTCAAATGAAATTTGAAAAAGTTAATCAGGGCATCACCGAAGAGGTAAGTGCTCGTCTTTAGCCCTTTCAGACGCGTCCACCATACTATCTTTTTCGCCATCGCCACCAGATATTTGAAAACTGCCTGCCCTTCACGGCTAAATGAGGAGGGCGGGGCAATCCTCACTATAATAATAATAATAATAATAATAAAAATAATAATAATAATGATTTCTATATTGGCCACAAGGGCTGACATCAAGAAAATCATCACAGACGGTACAGGGCGGTACGATGTGGGTTTTGTGCGTGTAAATATTTTTATTATTTATATAAGAAAAGAAAAAAAGACATAAAACATATATATATATAAACAATAAAATGAAAATTGAAACAATGAAACATTCCCTAATAGGGGGAAACCTCCGAGGGTTACACGTGGCGAAAACCACACAAAAGACCACGGCCACCCTGACTAGCAGCGCAAGCGCCCTCTCTCAATGTTTGCATCTCTCAAACTGCAGACGTATAACCCACCTTTCAACAAACTTGCTAGAAAGCAGCACTTGCCTCACCACCCTGATTATCCTCTTCAAGTGAAACTTGAAAAAGTTAATTAGGGATTCGCCGAAGAGGAAAGTGTTTGTCTTTAATCCTTTTAACCTTGTCCACCACACAATCTCTTTCGCCATGGCGACCAGGCAGATGAAAACCGCCTGCCCTTCCTCCTCAAAGGAAGCCGGCGAGACCATCTGCACAATGGACTCAGTCGACAACCGGATCAGTCCCACACGTGACAGCAACTGTTCGACATAGCTCCACAAATCAGCAATGCTCGGGCACTGAACGAGTGCGTGCACAACGGTTTAGTCGCTATGAGCACATCTCGGACAGGCTCGGCTGACGGCACTTCCGTGCCTGTAGAGCTTATCTCGAACCGGCAGCGCTCCCCGGTAGCACTGCCAGGCCAGAGATTTTTGGAAGTTATCCATAGGCCCCGGGCTGAAAATTCTGCGGAAGAGAGCAAACAATGATCTTCTTCGACGCCCAGGATCTCTCCGAGAATGTCGTCGCTCTTCCCCTCCACTAGTCCTCTATAGAACGCCGAGGTGGATGTTCCACCGATACTGGTTCCCAACTGGGAGAGGGCAGTGAGTGCCTGGAGACATTCCAGTTTCCAAGTGCTATCCCTCGGTCTTTTTCTGACCCAGGACTGCAGCTCCGTCAAAAAGACGCGCTGTGGGAAAATGTGCCTGGCGAAAGGTGACCACACCCGTTCACCATCAAGGAAGCACCAGAGATGTCGCAGCCTCAGCGCATGTTTGCGCATCATCAGTCATGGCATGCCCAGTCATCCACGCAACGGGTGTTGACAGCAGATGGATCGTCTGACCATTGGAGCGCGTCCCTTCCACAAAAAGCGGGAGAGGAGGCGCTCCATTTTGGTGAGAGTTGGGCTGGAGCAAGGGACGACGGTGAGGCGGTAGCAGATGACGGATACGATGTACGCATTCACCACTTCCGCCCGGCCTTTCAGGGACAGCTTCCTCTCAGCCCATTTCTGGGTTAGGGAGGCCACTCTGCTCGTCACCTCGTTCCAGTTTTTCTCCATCTGGAGGTCCGGTCCGAACCAGACCCCGAGCAATTTAACCGGTCCGTCCGTCCAACGCCCCACGACGCTGTCTGACGGCATGGACTTGCCTCTCCAGGTGCCTAGCTGCAAGCCCACCGACTCGGATTTCCCACATCCTAACTCGCCTGGGACGCCCCTCATCGCCCCCAGTTTGTGCAGTAACGGCTCGAGAGCCAATACGTACAAGAGGAATGAGAGGGGACAACCCTGGCGCACTGAGCGCATGATGCTGAACGGCTGCGACAAGTGACCGTGACCCTCACAACTGAGCAGATGTCGCTGTATATTGCTGCGATCCAACGCCTAAAAACGGGCCCGAAACCGGCTGCCTCGAGGACCGCCGCCATGTACCTATGGTCGACCCTATCGAATGCTTTGGATTGATCCAAGTTGATCAGGGCCCCACCCTTGCCAGGTTCCTTAACCACCCTCTCTATGATGTATCGCATGAGGTGGATGTTGTCGTGTATGGATCTGTCCGGAATGGCGCATGTCTGCGCCTCTCCCACCAGACCCTTGACGACAAGCGCCAACCTCGTTGCTAACACCTTGGCCAAAATCTTGAACTCTGCGTTTAGCAGGGTTATAGGCCTGAGATTATCAATAACATCCTCCTTGTTCGGGTCTTTTCTCAGTAGCGCCACTGTTCCCCGGCTCACAAAACTGGGAATGCTCCTGTTCTGCTGCCAGTTGCAGTAGACGTCTGCCAAGAGGTCACCGAACAAGTCTGGCATAAATGCATAAAGCTCGTAGGGCAGACCATCTAAGCCTGGCGATGTACCTCTTGTGCAGTTAGCCATCGCTTCCCGTATTTTACCGGTTGTTATTGGCTTTTCGTAACACTGTACTGCGGTCGTCGAGAGCCGAGGCAGCCCGGCGAAGCATGCACTGAAGTCCATGCCCCGATCCGGGCCTCCGCTCCCGAACATTTCAGCAAAGTGCTGCTGAAAAGCTTCACCCATCCGCGCGGGTTCGAGCATCACGCACCTGTTTTGGTCAGACAAAGACCGAATTGTGGCTTTATTGCCACGTCGCGCCTCTGCCACCCATACCCATTGGACGGCTTTTGTCCCCTCATGTTTCAGAGCACGCGCTCTAGCTTTGACAACGCAGCCTTCGTGTTTTGCGTTGAAGAATTGGTCGAGTGCCAATCTCGCCGCAAGCACGTCGCTTGCGATGCCGGTCCTAAAGGCCTCTTCTAGCTTTCTGACTAGCTCTCCCTCTACTCTATTTTCCTCTATCACTACTCTTTTGCTAAATCTAATCGACTCTACTTTAATTGCCCTTTTCAGGGCGAACCACCACCTGTTGTTGACGACCGCTCCCATCAACGCCCGCTTATTTAATACGCTAATCCGGTCTCTGTAGGCCTTGCGCGCCGGGAAAGACGCGTTCAGCTTCCAGTAACCAGGCCCTTGTCTATGAAGTCTGTCTATGTCGATCTCACAGATCACAAATTTGTGGTCTGTGTAGTCGACTATTTTAAATTGTGGACAACTTATACTAGCCTTATCTAGTTCTCTGCAGAATCCGCTATCTAGATACGATCTAGATGACCCGATGCTGAACGGCTACGACAGGTGACCGTTCACCTTCACAACTGAGCAGATGTCGCTGTACATCGTAGCGATCCAACCCCTGAAAACGGTCCCAAAACCGACTGCCTCGAGGACGGCCGCCATGTACCGACGGTCGACCATATTGAATGCTTTGGATTAATCCAAGTTGATCGGGGCCCCACCCGTGCCAGGTTCCTTAACCACCCTTTCTATGATGTATCGCATGTGATGGATGTTGTCATGGATGGATCTGTCCGGAATGGCGCATGTCTGCGCCTCTCCCACCAGATCACCGACAACAAGCGCCAATCTCTTTGCTAACACCTTGGCCAAAATATTAAACTCTACGTTTAGCAGATTTATAGGCCTAAAGTTGTCTATAACGTCCCTCTTGTTCGGGTCTTTTCTCAGTAGTGCCACGGGTCCCCGGCTCACAAAACGGGGAATGATCCCGTTCTGCTGCCAGTTGCAGTAGACATCCGCCAAGAGGTCGCCGAACAAGTCTGGCATATACACATAAATCTCGTAGGGCAGACCATCCAAACCTGGTGAGTTACCCCTCGTGCAGTCAGACATCGCTTCTCATATTTCACCTGCTGTTATCGGCTTTTCCCAGCGGTGCGCCGAGGTCGTGGAGAGCCGCGGCAGTCCGTCGAGGTATGCACTGAAGTCCATACTCCGATCCCGCACGATGACGCTTCAGAAGAATTGAGCAAAGTGCTGTTGAAAAGCCGCACACATCTACTCGGGTTTGACCAACTTGATCAGGAAAATACCGAATTGTGGACTTGTTACCACGTCGCGCCTCCACCACCCGGGACCATTGAACGGCTTTCGTCCCCTAGTGTCTTAGAGCACGCGCTCTAGCTCTGACAACGCAGCCTTCATGCTTTGCGTTGAAGAATTGGTCGAGTGCCAATCTCGCCGCAAGCACGTCGGTTGCGATGCCTGTCCTATACGCCTCTTCTAGCTTTCCAACTAACTCCCCCTCTACTCTATTTTCCTCTATCACTACTCCTTTGCTAAACCCTATCGATTCAACTCTAATAGCCCTTTTCAGGGTAAACCACCACCTGTCGTTGACAATCGCACCCGTCAACGCACGCTTAACTAATTCGCTAATCCGGTCTCTGTAAGCTTTGCGAGCCGGAAACGACGTGTTCAGCTTCCAGTAGCCGGGACCTTAAATATGGAGTCTAACTAAGTCAACTTCACAGATCACACATTTGTGGCCCGTGTAGTCGACTACTTTAAATTGTGGACAACCTACACTAGCCTTATCTGTTTCCCTACAGAATGCCCTATCTAAATACAATCTGGATGACCCGATGCGATTTGCCCATTTCCACATTGGCACATTCGGATAATCCAGTCTATACCTGTCAGACAGTTCGAAACGTCTGAGCAGGTTGTTGAGGCTTTTACACCCTCCTGCCCTGTCTATTAGCCCCACGTAATCCCAGCGTGCATCTAAGATACTGTTCCAGTCACCCACTAACACTAAAGAGCGGTACGTTCCAAGAAAGGTCTCTAGACGTCTGAAGAAATCTGGCCGTCCTGGCCCTGTTGGGTCGTAGACAGCTACTAGCCTGAAAGCATTGAAATGTTCTATTTTGTTGGCCATGTTTATGGCTGTGTACTTTTTGGGGGGAGAGGTGATTTTGTTGCTGTTTTCTTGTCGCTTTGGGTGTGTGTTTTGTTGTGTTTGCGATGTTGGTGTTTTTGGTGATGCTGGTGGTGGTGTGGTTGTTGTTGGTGCTGATGCTTGTGGTGGTGATGGTGATGGTGGTGGTGTTGTTGCAAGTCTCCTTGCAGCCTTTACCCCTCTTTGTTTGCCTTCGCTTTTGGAGAGTAAAGCTAAGGGTTTTTTTCTTTTTTTCTTTGTTCTGGCAGACCGTTTGCCACTTCCCTCCCGCCTCATACTCAATGCCGGATTCCTTGGCGTCTGGGAGGGGTATGAGCTCCACTGCTGTTGGTGGTTGTAGTGGAGCCCGCTCCGGCGATTTTGCCGCCGGTGTAGCTACTGCGAGTGTTGGTGTTGCCGCCACTGCTACCGCTGTTTTAGATGTCCGTGGCCTTGGTATGGGTGCCACGGACGTTGCCCTCCTACTCACCATGGAAGGATCTTCTGCCTCTGTTGCCTGCCCTGCTCTTGTAGCAGCTGATCAGGTGTTGGAAGGGAGGAGGCCCTTCCTGGCTGTCTCCTGCGGACAGAAGGCCCTCAGGTGACACTTCTGCCCACAGAGATAGCACTTTGGGCGCCTTCCTTCCACGCTTATAGGGAGTTGGAGTCCTCCCTCGACGCCTATGATGTCTGGAATGGCCTCGATGCACTCCTGGTCAATTTGTATTAGCATTTGCATGCCTAAACCTGACCAGTGCTCTCTTCCCATTCTCTGTATTTGCAGTATGGTGGTCTTCTCCTCGATTCCAGTAAATACAGACGCGGCCAGCCAAGGTCAGGCGGGACCTGGTTCATTTTGACCCTCACAATTTTCTACCCGCAGTAGAAAGGCACCCAGACTATCTCCTCACTCTTTAGGGTTTCCAAAGAGTGAGATTTCGCCTCTTGGCGGGTGGCGAAAAGTACGTCTACTGTGGCGTACTTTTTGCCCCGAGTGATGTCGGTTTTGCGCGCCCAGACACACCCCAAGGCCTTTGGGATTTGAGCCCCCCTGGCTCTCGCCACCTGATGTGACATTTTGCTTACGGTGCGGTAAGTAAGTTACGGTGCGGTAAGTTTCTTTGAAGAAATCGGGTGGAGGTTTCAGCGAAACTCTATTGTCATTTCTTGACACCATGGTTCTTGCGACTGCCATTTCTTCCTCCGTGACTACCACTGTCTCTATATTTCGGGTCACACCTGCGAAAGAAGTGGCCCCATTTTGCTTCCGCTACTGCTGCTACTGGACTTGTTGTTGGTTCTGTTGCTGTTGCTACAAACGGTGTTGTTGGTGTTATCACTGTTGTAGGCGGTTGTGTTTTTGGTGACACCGTTGTTGTTGTTTTTGGTGTAATTTGTATTGTTGCTGTTGTTGTTGTCGTTGTTGTTTATTTTCTTGTTAGTGGTGTTAATTTCATTGTTGCATTTGTTGTTATATTTTTCTGTTGTCTGTATTTTGTTTGTCGCTGTTATTGTTGTAGATGGTGTGGTAATTTTTTTAAAATTAATGTTCTAGTTTTGTTGTCTGTGTTCACGTTGATTGTGGTGGTGTTTATTGTATGAATTTCTGTAACCCTCCTCTCAACTTTTACGCAGTTGTCACACGACAGCAGACATATTGTTGGGCGGGGGTGGCTCAACAATTGTTTCTTCTTTTTTTAAGTAAAATTTTCAAATATTATACTTTCCTCTTCACAGGTCAAAGTCCAAGGGCTTATGTCCCTTGCACAACAAGAACAATTTAACAGCAAATAATTATAACAGGTAAATAAAGCGACTTACTGGAGAGAGTCAAAAAGACGTCCGAACACACTAATAATAATAATAATAATAATAATTCTTTCTTTCTTTATTAACCACAAGGGTTGACATAAAATATAACATTATGGACAGCACAGGACGGTACAAATGGCATTTCTGTGTGTAAAAAACAAAAGTATATATTTATATAACAAAAAGAGAGGATGTAACAAAAAAATACTGAAAACAAAGGAAAAATTCCGCAATAATGGAGAGACTTCTAGGGTGCACTTGTGGAGAAAGCCCACAAAAAGCCACGGTCACCCTGTTTAATGTTTTCTTTATTAACCACAAGAGTTGAGACAAATCATAACATTAAGGACAGAATAAATGTGCACTTCTGTGTGTAAATATATGTGTATACAGTATATAAAACAAAAACAAAGGATATACAGAAAAATGAAACAAAGGAAAATTCACCAATAGGAGGGAAACTTCGATGATCACTCTTGGAGAAAGCCCACAACAGCCACGTTCACTCTAATCGTTAGGGCAAGCGTCCTCTCCGAGATTTCCTCCTAAAAATACTATAGGCACACACTCAGTACAGGTCCATTCACTCGAGCTAGTCGTGCGTCTCTCACCCACGTTTCAACAAACTCGCTGGAAGGCAGCACTTTCCTCTCAACCCTGATTTTCCTTTGAATGTGAAACCTGAAAAACCAACTGAGGGCCTCACTGAAGAGGAAAGTGCCCGTCTTTAAATCTTTCAGACGCGTTCACCATACGAACTTTTCACCATAGCCACCAGGCAGAAAAAAAAACTGCCAATAATAATAATAACGATTTCTAGTATAGGCACTAGGTGTGTAATTTGGGGGTAGGGAAAAGTCGATTAAATCGACCCTAGTACGTTACTGGTGCGTTATTTTATTGACCCTGTAAGGATGAGTGGCAAAGCTAACCTCGGTGGGATTTAAACTCAGAACGTAAGAGGCCATAAATATGTGCTGTAAAACATGGTGACGTCGCATTACTACATTCATCTGTGGTTAATACAAATTATCTTTAAATATATTCAACACTCGTGATTAAATTTTAGCTTGTGTAATTTTCCATAATTATTCTTTTATGGCCTTCGTCTGGCCCGCTATCCGTCTGTAATACTCGATCCGGCCCGTGGAGGCAAAGAAGTTGCCCTAGACTTTTGTGATGGCGATTGTTTTCTTTTTTTAGTAATTGATCACAAATGCCCAAGTTATGGGTTAAATACGAGGACTAAACAACAAAGTACGTTTTACATTGTATAAAAGAAAGGGGACATCGCCAAATGGAAAACAGTAGATATAAGAATAACAGTATTTGTAATAATTAGTCATCATATTCATATTCATCTATAACAATTGGCAATTAGGTTACTTGATATTTGGGAGGGATTGCTCTTTAGTTTAATTTGGGAATTCTAGACTGACTTGTCGCTTAATCTGTTGCCTCACGGGTATTAAAACTATCCTCCCCATGAGTCTTTTCTCATGCCTAGAAAAGTAATTTAGTATAGGCCGATTCATCCAAGTCAATATAGCTGCTCTGAATCATCATTCACTTAAACACACAAGAAGGCAATATCTCCTTATCTGTCTGCGCCTTTCTCTTCATCTGGTGCTTGGCGAAGGTTACGACTGAAAAGGAAGAATCTGGCTCTCAAACCAGACAGAGAATATTTGCACCGCCACCCTTCTAAATGAAAGCGAAGTTTCAATTTTCGCTATAGAACCAGCTCATATGCAACAAGGCTGGATTGTAGCATGCACGACGGTTTCAATGTACTTTGTGTGCTCCCCCTTAGCAGAGCTTTGCCAAGGGTGTTTGGAAATTGCATAATGATATCTATTTTAACCGCATTGATTTACAAACAAATCGGAAAGGGTAAAAGCCTATCAGTTGGGATTCACATGAAAACGTGTAAAAAATGAAAAAAACAACAACAAAGCAACAATATAGTGGGTGGCTATAAAACGAAACAAAGGAATTACTAATACATGGATACTTTCCGCAGAAACCTACAATCTCCCTAATCTCTAAGGCAAATTACTAATGCAATAACAAAATCACAACAGAATGCCAGCTGGTTGTAATGTTATATAAGGTGTTGTCTTCTTGCCTTCTGTGTTTACAATTCTCCCAGCCTCTTACATATACATATGCATATTTTTTAAAGACAGATAGCCAAACGATTTTGCAAGGCCGCGGCAAAGGATACATCCTTGAGCATATTACTATAGCGCTTGCCATTGTTGACGGCATTGTTTTTGTTGTTGGCTGTAATGATTTTGTTGCTGCTACTTTCTGTTCAAGTTACAACGAAAGCCGTGGCACTGCTGGTGTCGTCAGTAATTCTGGTGGTTATGGTGGGCTTGAAAGAGACGTTGTTCGCCAAGGTGGTGGCAGGGAGTATTGTTTGAATTTAACATAGCCACATTCTGCTGAACTTTTCGGAAATATTTTCGAAGTTGTTACATTTATCAAATGTAGTGGTTGTTATTGAGGCTGTGATGACGCTGGTGGGTGTGGTGGCGGTGATCTTGGCGAAGATGCAGGATGTGGTTGTTACCTCGATGCAATTGCTGATGTTAGTTTGGAAACTTTTATTATTTTGTAGTTGTTTCAATCGGTACAACGTCGGACAAAATGCTTTGCTGCATATTGTTATTGCGATTTGCATTCTGAGTTCAAATCTCGCCGAGGTTAGCTTTGCCTTTCGGCCATTCGGGTTCGATAACATAAAGTACCAGTATTGCACTGGTGTCGATTTAAGCGACTTTCCCCTCCCCACAAAAAGTTGCTGGCCGTGTGCCTATAGTAGAAAGTATTATTCTGTAGTTGTTTTTGTTACTGTGGGTGACGATATCCATGAAATTTGCTGAATTGACTTCTTGTTTTGATGAGGTCAATGTCAGTGACGAAATCTACAAATAGACGATTGTGCCCTTTTCATTTCATGTCGGTAGGGTGGCTACCGAAACTTCTTAAACTATTTTGTTAGGAAGGGATTGATACTATTTCTGGTACAGTACACTTGTGTTTCTCTTTGCCATTAAAAAGAAAAGAAAAAATAATTGTAACTTATTTGAAAATTGAAAATGTCTATTGCTTGATCCATCTATCAAATAACGTTTTCGAGGATATCTAGGCAATTTCACTAATCAAACAGCGAAATAATTTGCACAAAAGAAATCGCCAAAGCATAAACAGAAATTGAACATAAATACATCGGCGATACACACCGCGTGTAATACGGGTCTTATATATATATTTTTTAAAAATAATGATATTGATAATGTTAATGAAAATATGAGGATGATGTGGATGATAATGGGTTGATTTATTGTATGGGCCACGATGGGGGTGGAGAGATTACGAAGACGAGAAAATGTTATTCCGGAAGTCCTTGTTGATTTTCGTACGCTACTGCTGCTGTCATTGATGGTGATGGTACTGTTGTTGTTCAGCCTCGTGTACATTTACAGCACAACCCACTCTAAATATAACAAATCAAGTCGGAGGAGAAGAAACAAAAGAAAAATGTGAGTGCATTATTTACTAAGATTTTGTGGTAATCCTGTAAGCAAAAAGTGACTATACCACACTGTGTTTGGCCTAAGCATCCCTGAAGCAATTTTGTTTTAGTCTTTCATTATTATCTTTCATTAGTATCTTTCATTTCTCTCAAATTATGAACGTTATGGGGGACCTTCATAAAATAATGGACTCTAATACTTAACTT
>OZ024746.1:55826053-55836053 GCA_964016885.1 Eledone cirrhosa
GGATAAAGACAGTTACGTAATCCAACTGTCGAGAATTCATTGCGTCATCAGGGAGTCAATTCTCAGCTGAATCTCCAGGCAATGCGCGGACACTAGCGGCTCATATAAAAATAATAATAATTCGGTAGAAAGAACAGCTGGCGAGGACTGGATTCTATGTACTGAAATTCTCACTGCTTCTAGTCAAATGGCCGATTCTAAAGAATCAATCACGTGACATAGAGGCTAGTTAGAAGGAATGGGATGGTAAGATGACTGACGCCTACTAACACCCCAAAAAAATTTAGAAGTGGTTTTGGCAGGTTTGCTCGACAAATCAGTGATTTGGAGATAAATATAGATAATTTAATATATCAACTAACATAGGCGCACAGATGCACGTCCATGCCAGCAAATACACAGGTTATGTCATAATACCTAGGTGGTTCAATGCAGGAGGGTGCAGAACAATAATATAAAAGACGTAAGATGAGAAAATATTTTTTAAAAAATTTTTAAAAAATTTTTTTACTTACTTACTTAAATTTTCACTCCAACTAATTAGTTTCTGCAATGGGATAAAGACAGTTACGTAATCCAACTGTCGAGAATTCATTGCGTCATCAGGGAGTCTATTCTCAGCTGAGTCTCCAGGCAATGCGCGGACACTGGCAGCTCATATAAAAATAATAATATATAGGTATATATATATATATGTATATATATATAAATACATATATATATATATATGTATATATATATAAATACATATACATATATATATATATATGTATATATATATAAATACATATATATATATATATATATATATGTATATATATATAAATACATATATATATATATATATATATATATATATGTATATATATATAAATACATATATATATATATATATGTATATATATATAAATACATATATATATATATATATGTATATATATATAAATACATATATATATGTATATATATATAAATACATATATATATATATATATGTATATATATATAAATACATATACATATATATATATATGTATATATATATGAATACATATATATATATATATATATATATATATATGTATATATATATAAATACATATACATATATATATATATGTATATCTAATATATTGGCAGTATCGGTAGAGGGTCGGACGCCATACTTTGACGTATAGAGTTACGGCCCTTGCCATTCTGAGTTCAAATCCCGCCGAGGTTAACTTTGCCTTTTATCCTTACGGGGTCGATACAATAAAGTACCAGTAATCTACTGGGTATTTGCTTGCCTTGTGCCAAAAGTAGAAACAATAGATATCTCCTTCTTGCTAACCTTTCTTTGTATGTATATATACATATATATTATATACGCCAGGTCGATCTCGAGTGCTACTGGTAACATGTAACCCAGTACAACCTGTCTCATTGTCGGGTCGTCGGTGACTAAACCGGCAACTCCACCAAGCTTGCTTGGTGAGGAGGATGATATTTGGACACGCCGTGCGTTGAAATACAAGATCCGGCAATGGGCGGAAGAACTCAGCAGAGTCAACGGACAAACAGATAGTATTTTTTTTTTCACCTGGGATTGAACGGCCCCTAGGATGTTGTCACAACACCTTTCTAGCAGAGGAAAACCATGAAAAAAACCTGCGGCTTCGGAAACATCTGATGATGTTGACCAGCTCTCCTTTTCGGGTAGTGTTTTCGATGCTCAGAGAGTGGGATTGGTCGAGTGTAAGGCCTTTCCCCACTTAAAAAACCTTCAAAGCACAGGCATTGCTTGGTCAGGATATGTTACAGGTGCGTATGGCTGGCCGTAGCCTAAAAGTGCACCAAACTCTATTATCTGACAAGCGATTGCAATACTTTTTGTAGAAATTGCAACCATAATATTATATAAATATGTGTGTGTGTGCGTGTTTATTATATGCTTATCAGCATATTTCATGTTGGAGGGTGGGGACAAAACAAAATATTAGTTAATAAATGAGATTTGTCTTTAAACTAGTGAATAAGATCAATATCAGGAACTTTGCGCAACATTGCTATTCCTGATTTCTGACATGATCGAGAAAAGAGGATTCTCAGAAATATTAGGGAATCGTATCTGGTGTCTTGAACTTTCTCTTTGCGTCCTGATTTTTTATGTTATAACCAAAATCCTTTACCGGATTTAACATCACCACTGACTATGTTATGACTTTAGTCTTCTTACTTCTTTTCATGCCCCATCATATCTAATGACCAGCAAATATAAAGAAAATCATGACATATCATCCGGTGGCCTCAGCCGATATCGACTCAACAATTGATCCCCACGTGGGTCTATCGTTCGTTGCCGTTTCCAAGTGCTGGATTTCAATACCAGAATCTCTGGAGATTACATCGGGATAGGAGAGCTTGCACTCCCTGTTGATAGTGACTATTTGTGGTTTCCAAAGCACTAATGGGGACAGTCTTATGGGTGGACGATGGCATTTGCCAGAAAATCTTACTCCCCTTTTACGTACAACGACAGATATGCGTGGAAGGCCGTCATATATCTCTCTGAAAGTCTGATGTCGCCAGCTTATGTGTATATGCATATTTGAATATATGTATATCATTACTGTGCCTCAACATATATTTTGGTATTCAGAGCGTCGTTACCAAAACAATATAACGAATGTTTTCTCAGATATCACTACATGGAGGTGCGCTTCGCTATGTTCTCGTGATGTTAATAACAGAATTTATTTTGATGCGAACATTTGTGCTAGTTTCCTTCTAGTGTCTCACTCTCAAAGATAATGAAAAATTAACCTGTGTCTAAGCCGAAAAATAAAATAGAGATTAATAAAAGCTAGCTAGAGAAAATGAATAGAGGCAAAGATAAAAAAAACCATGGTTTCTTCACGTGATTATTTAACTTTTATGACAAAAATCATTGTCTATTGTTTCCAGATAAACATGCGTTTAGAAGACGTTTCTATAGATAAATATGTCAATATGAAATTAGTACTAGGAGCTTACTTTAACAAAGGTTCTGACGTAAAATGATTAACTATCTTATCAACAACAACCCTGAACACCTTTTTCATTTCCATGTGTCTAACACACGTTGGTATGCCTAAAACGTCAGCAAACAGCACAGCTCCCATGGCTTTCGGAAACCCTTTTTTCATTCTCAGCGTTACTGAAGCATGGAACAAATTACTTCCATCAGTCGTTAGCTGTCGAGACACTGCATCCTTTAAAACTTCCATGCTTCCTGAAATTTGCCAACACTACACCTGATATCCCTCCTCCAAACACACGCACACATGTATTTCATGACATACACTGTTAATTTTCCTGTCATTTGAATATTGTTCTATGTACTATACATGCACATTTGATGAGTTGAAGTGCACCTGAGCAATGAAGACAATAATTTCATTATTATTATTATTATTATTATTATTATTATTATTATTATTATTGGCGACCTACGTAGTAAATCGTATCATCGTGAGCTCCGCAAAGGTTTGTTATTTTCAGTTGTTTAAAATTGCCATTTATGAAAAATGTTTATTGTTAACTGTGTATAAGTGCACATACATTGATTTCTGAAAAGGACACTCAAAAATATCGGGGCCTTGAGCCCAAAATTTAAACTTTTTATAATTATCAAACAAAAAAAATTTCTTTGAAAAATCATGGCCGATTCATAGTCACACCTTCCTCACAAACTAACACCTCACACCGACACCACCATTGTAAATATTACTACGTTTGCCAACACTAAATGTATAAGCAGTAGCAATATTTTAAATTTGTCTCAGCCAGACATTCATTTCCCGCCATTACCAATGACTCAGGTGTTAAAGCCGCCACCCCCACCACCACAACCACAGCGACAACAGAAACAAAAGAAAAAAATAAATTAACTCGTGATATCGAAATGAATTCAACCAAAATGAACTCTTCCACACCGAACACCACTGACGCCACCACCACCACAACTGAAACTAAAATTAACAATGACAAAAATAACGATAACAACAACAGCAACAATGAAATTAAGAAAACTACCCTGAGGTTTGCAAGAGTAGCAAAAACGTGCGAAGCGATCCAGGTAACTCAGGAGGAATTAGAAAATAATGGTAAAGAAAGATGGGTACAGGGTCAGCCTCACCCCACCCCCCATACACACCTAATAAAATAGAGCATCGTCGCCTATGCACCGTGTCTTATCGGACAATTAACATAAAATCGCGCCGAGTGGGACGGGCATCCGAGTCCCAAATCCAAAAAGCTTTGGAACATGTGTGGGCAAAGAAAAACCCACATCAGACGTGGGCAGAAATATGGAGCCGTGGACGTATTCTTTGAAACACCATAGGAGGCCAGATAACACTCCATGGCTCCATTAAGAAGTGACGACTTCACATACGTCCCAAGCTATTGTGGCCAGAGACTCGTGAATATCAGGGTGACCCACGTTCCAACGGCCATCGAAATTCCCTGGGTAATGGCTGCCGTCCTCGCCAGCATCGAGGCCAACACCAAGATAATCGAAATAGCGAAAGAAAAGCAGGAGAACTGGTCAGGATCTGGTATGGAGCTCCTGATCCAAGCGGACCATAAAAGCATCAAGGAGATCCCAGAGGTAATAGACCTCACTGACGCCAGCCACCTCACCGTAATCGTCGAGGGCAGATTGCCTAGGTGTGTTGTTTGTGGTAAAGGAACCCACCTAAAGGCTATCTGCCCTCGGGCTAAAAGGTTGAGGCCACCTCTCTTACCCATCCCTGTGACTGAACCATCAATACCACCAGCAGCAGAGCTGGCAGCAACAACTGTAGCAGCAACAAGAGAAGCAACTGAAACAACAACAACCGCAGCAACAGTAGCAAAACCAACAACACCACCACCCAACGCGCTAGAATTAGCACCAGCACCTACACCATCCACCAGGCCACAACCAAAACCAACGCCTGTGAAGGATGTTCCACTCCCCGGCTTATCGCAACTGGAGACAGATTGTGACGATGAGGAGTGGTAAACGGTATCAGGAAAAAAGATAAAAAGAAACCAAAAAAGAAAAAAATTCTCTTCCTTCCCCCTCCAAAAACAAAATAAAGAGGGAAACAAAAAAACTATCAAACAAAAAAGTTAGGACAGATATGCCACCATTCACACCAGCATCATCAACCCCATCACCATAAATACCAACACCATCACCATCATTAACCCCAACACCACCATCACTTACACCACAAAAGTCACCAAAAAGCGTAATAGAAACAAACCCACAACAAACGCAAACAAATCAAAAGAACCAAAACGATACACACTACACAGCATTAAATTTGAACTACATCCAACACAACACCAGCATCACAGAAAAAGACTACACAACAACCCAAAAGTTCACACAACTTCCACACATACAAATCACTCGCATCACACAGAAAACGTACACTACACTAAAACAAAAATTCCCCAAAGACATCGGTGACTTCCGACAAACACTCTCCAGGAAGATTTATAAGGATATCCTTCCGGAGGAGTCCACAAGCAGTGAAAAGGATGGACAAACCATCCTTCCTCTACGAGAAGTAAGGTAAGTGGTCTTTCCCATCATTTCCACTCCATTTCAACATGACCTCAGTAAGAATAGGCAGCATAAATGCGCGTCGCTTGGGGTCGTCGTGGAAGCAGGGCCACCTGCTCAACGACCTCAGATCAAAATCTCCGAAGCACGGGCCTTCGCACCGATCTTCGGTGGCTACGATGTGTATGCATCTCCCAGCCGTCCTGGATCGGGGGGAGTAGTTGCTGTGCTTTTTCGGAGTGGTTTCGATCTCGCCATACGGGCCATCTACCTGGACCCATAAGGTAAGTTGGTGGTGCTGGACGTGACCAGCGGAGACGGGCAAGCTTTCCGGTTAGTGGCCGTCTATGCCCCGACAGGAGCAGGGCGGCCTGATTTCTTCCGGCGTCTGGAGACCTTTCTTGTTAGTGGGCGACTGGAACGGGATCTTAGATGCACGCTGGGACTGTGTGGAATTAGCGGATAGGGGAGGAGGGTGCAAGAGCCTCACCAACCTGCTCAGGCGTTTTGAACTGTCTGACAGGTACCGATTGGATTTCCCGAATGTGCCAATGTGGACTTGGATAAATCACATAGGGTCATCCAGGTCATATCTAGATAGAGTATTTTGTAGGGAAATAGATAGGTCTAGCATAGGCTGTGCACAATTCAAGATTGTCAGCTATACGGACCACAAATTCGTGATATGTGTGCTTGACTTAGATAGGCTTCATAGACGAGGACCCAGCTACTGGAAGCTAAACGCGTCCTTACCAGCGCGTAAGGCCTACAGAGACCGGATTAGCGAACAAGTTAAGCGGTCGTTGACGGGGGCCATCGTCAACAACAAGTGGTGGTTTGCTCTGAAAAGAACGGTTAGAATAGAGTCCATTAGGTTTAGTATGGCTTTAGCAATAGAGCAAAATAGAGCAGAGGGAGAACTAGTTAGAAAATTAGACGAGGCGCTTATCAAAGGCATCACGACCGACGTACTTGCGGCGAAATTGGCCCTTGACCAATTCTTCAATGCAAAGCACGAAGGCTGCGTTGTCAGAGCTATGGTGCGTGCTCTCAGACACGAGGGGACGAAAGCCGTTCAATGGGCCCGAGTGGCGGATTCGCGTCGTGGCAACAAAGCCACGATCCGGTCTTTGGTGGACCACGGCAGGCGCATGCTACTCGATCCAGTGCAACTATATGAAGCTTTTCAGTGTCACTTCGCTCAGCTGTTCGGGGGCACCGGTGGGCCGGGCCGTGTGATGCGCCTTAGTGTCTACCTCGACGGACTGCCGCGGCTCTCGGCCACTGAGGCGGAGTGTTGCGAAAAGCCGAAAACAGTCGCTGAAGTAAGGGAGGCAATGACTGCCTGCACAAGGGGTAAATTCACCTGGTTTGGATGGTCTGCCCTATGAAATTTACGTGCAGATGCCAGACTTGTTCGGAGGCCTCTTGGCGGACGTCTACTGCAACTGGCAACGGAACGGGAGAATTCCCAGCTCTGTGAGCAGTGGCACTGCTGAGAAAGTATCCGAACAAGGGGGATAACATAGATAATTTCATGCCCATAACTCTGCTAAACACAGAGTTCAAGATTTTGGCCAAGGTGCTAGCAAAGAGGTTGGCGCTTGTCGTTGCTGGTCTGGTGGGAGAGGCGCAGACATGCGCCATTCCCAACAGATCCATCCACGACAACCTCCATCTCATGCGATACATCGTAGAGAGGGTAGCTAGGGAACCTTGCACGGGTGGGTCCTTGATCAATTTAGATCAGTCGAAAGCTTTCGATAGGGTCGACAATCGTTACCTAGCGGCAGTCCTGAAGGCGACATCTGCTCTGTGGTGAGAGTGAACGGTCACTTTCAGAACCGTTCAACATCATGCGCTCGGTCCGCCAAGGATGTCCCCTCTTGTCCCTCTTGTACGTATTGACTCTCGAGCCATTATTGCACAAACTGGAGGCGTTCAGGGGCGTCCCGCTCGCACTAGGATGCGGAAGATACGTGTCAGCATATGCGGACGATGTCACCGAATTAGTGTTGAACGCCAAACACATCGAGGCGATCGGCACTACACTAAGAGAATACGAAGCGGTGACAGGAGCAATGATCAAACAGGAACGGTCAGTGGGCCTGCAGCTCGGCACCTGGAGAGGTAGATCCATGCCGTCCAACAGCGTCATCGGGCGCTGGACGGACAAACCGGTTAAATTGCTAATTATAGAGAATTAGTGGAGGGGAAGAGCGACTACGTACTTGGGGAAACTCTAAGTCGACGCAAATCAACTAGCCAATCTCTTCGGAAGAACTTTCGGGCTGGGGCCTATGGACAACTTCCAGAAATCCCTGGCCTGGCAGTGCTACCGAGGAGCTTTGCCAGTTCGGGATAAACTCTACAGGCATGGAGGTGCCGTCAGCCGGGCATGTCCGATATGCGTGCAGGGCGACGAAACCATCCTGTACGCACTCGTCCAATGTCCGAGCATTGCTGACTTGTGGGTTTATGTCGAACACCTGCTGTCGGGTGTGGGACGGATCCAGCTATCAGCTTAGTCCATCGTGAGGATTGCCCCGCCCTCTTCCTTTAGCCGGGAAGGGCAGGCAGTATTTCTATCAGTCTGGTGGCCATGGCGAAAGAGATAGTATGGTGGACACGTTTGAAAGTGCTGAAGACGAGCACTTACCTCTTCGGTGATGCCCTGATTACCTTTTTCAAATTTCATTTGAAAAGGAAAATCAGAGTAGAAAGGGAAGTGCTCTCTTCCCAGCATTTTGTTGAAAGATGGGTGAGAGAGGCAAGAATGGCCCGAGTGTCTGTAAATTAAAGGTGGAAAACTGGGAGACGGCACTTGCCCTGGTGGTCAGGGTAACTGTGGCTTTCTCAATGGGCTTTCTCCACAAATGTCCCTCGGAAGGCTCCCCCCCCCCTATTGGGGCACTTTTTCATTGTTCTATTATTACATCCTCTGTTTCTTGTTTTTTACACGCAGAAATGCCCATTTGTTCCGTCCTGTATTGTCCTGTACTGTCCTTAATGTCTACTTTATGTAAACCCTTGTGGTTAATAAAGAAATTATTATTATTATTATTATTATTATTATTATTATTATAAATTAATGATGGAAGAAATAAAAAAAAAATGTTTTGCATAATAGAACCAAGGGCTGTTAATTCCAGTTTGGTATCGAATATGAAATTATCTCATCGAACTTGCTCAGTCTATCATAAAATAACCATGAACCTAGTTCATTAGGTACCATATATCTAAGAAAAGACACTGCCTATAGATTTTAATTAATCTTGAAAATAATCAAACACTTGGGTGAATTCAGTAGTATAGTGTACATTATTTAAGTTATTATTTGTAAACCTTAGCGAAACCGGATTACTTACGTACAATTAGGTTTGAAGAATATTATATAAACATAAAGACTTTAAAATAAAAATGTTGGTACAGGAGAACCAGAGGCTGTATCAGTAGGGTTAAGTGAATGACCCATTTGATAATGTAGTTCATATGAGGTTCGCTTGGAAAAAAATATAAAATCAAGCAATCACTGTCGCAACCTTTGATCCCATGATTGCTCAGCTTGATATAGGCTGACTTCCGTTGAAGGCAAAATGGATAATAAATGTAGTAGATAGGTAGAAAATGTATATATATAGATAGGTAGAAAAAATATATATATACATATATATATATATATGCGTATATGTGTTTGAGTACCCGTGTATGATTGGGTCTGTAATCAATTAACTTAGACCAATTTCATGGTTCGGTATGCATGTAAAACCGTAAATACCTCAGAAATATGCAGATCAATATAAAATCAATGAGGTTGTGTTTGGCAAGTGATTGCTTTAATAGTTCAGGGCTCACCACCCTAAAAATTGATCTACGTTTTCTACACATTTCCGCACATTTCCTTTTTTCTTTCTTTCTTCCATTCCTTCTTCTCTTGCTCTAACCATCTATCTCTTTCAAATTCATTCCATATGCATCATAATTTCATAGTTGTTAACGCATACTCACATTCTCACAAGAGTCTTATAACCATATCTATGATTATATATATATATATATATATATATATATATATACATATAGATGTATATATATATATATATATATATATATTATATATATATATGAGAGAGAGAGAGAGGGGGAGGGGTCCCAAAAATGTATACCCACTTCAGCAGCATTCTAATAAATAATAACTGTACAGGTAATCAAAGTGTATATACATTTTTGTGGGAAACCCTGTATATATGCATATATGTATATATGTGTGAGTGTGTGTGATTGAGTATATAAGTGTATATACAAATATATATATATTTAAATGTATGTATATATTTGTGTATATATGTGAGAAAAACCACAGACCCTCCATCTCAACTCTACTTATGAAAAGCAGAAGAAATGCGAAACCGGTAAAGG
>OZ024746.1:55838553-55858553 GCA_964016885.1 Eledone cirrhosa
GAAAAGATGGCTTTTGCATCCCCATCGAAACCGGTCATTTTTTATCCCCTTTATTATTTCCTTACCTTATAAAATTATATGTTTTTTCACAAAAAAGTATTCTGTCTCTTATATATTCCATGTGCCATTACCAACCTCAATTTTCTCTATAACCTTCGTTTTGTGTAGAAAATTACACTTTTCATATATATATTTATATCTATTATAAAATAACAGGAGGCTGGATTGGTGTAATTCTTTAAACGTTTATTATACTATGAACATTTCAATGACCGGGTTCAGTATGAATCCGGTGACATCATCAGGTATACGAAATTTAACAAATAGACACAATCCATGGGGCTGAAAAGGCTGAGAGACAGGAGCGGCCAAACATTTAGCAGTTTCTAGTCCGGTCGGCCGCCTTCAAGTGAGGACTACTAAGTCTTCTTATGTGTTCCTGGTGAGGGGGCGTAAGCTCTATAGTGCACTAGTACCACCGCGTCATGGGCAGGGGCTAGCGGTGGGATCAGGTTACATTGAAGTTGGTCAGAAGTGCTAAGAAATACATTTGTTCAAAAAACATATATCTACAACAAAGCTATACATAGTGGGAGCCCACTATATATAGCTTTGTCTATCAAAGAGATATTGGGATATTGTCGACCTCAAGCTAGCTGATGCACAGTGTCGTTTTCGCCTCGGACGCAACACTGTTCAAAAAATATTTACACTGCGGCAACTCTTTTCGAAATAGCGGATATACGGTTAAGAAGTGTAATATTTCTTTATATACCACAGAATGCATATGACCGCGTTCCACAGGACATGCTGTGGAAAGTTCTACGGCAGAATGGGATCGATGGTCAGCTTCGTGTTGCCCTTACAAATAGAAACCATTCAATTGGCTGGTCGGACTTCGTCAAAGGTGCGTAGTGTCACCTATCATGTTCATTATTTTCATAAACGGGATTGACATGCACAGATGGGATGAAATGGTATCACGACTGGGAGAAGTAAAATCAGTCGTTGGGATTTGCAGGCGATTACTAAACTCGACAGAAGATGATCGCCGATATACAATTGGTCAGTTTGATGCCGAGATCTTCAGGGCTGGGATAAAAATCCCTGATGCGAAGACTGAGACACACAGTGTAGTCTACGAGAGAATGGAGTAGTAGGATCTCAAGTATGTTTGGAACTTGCTCACCAGTGATTGAAGGCAGGAGGCTGAAATAAATGCAATAATTGCAGGAGCTGATACAGTAATGCGCCATCTTCAGCATTCAGTAATCAGAAACGGGTTGGTAGCTGTAAAAGACACTCTCAGTATTTTCAGTTTGGTATTCGAGCTAAACCTTATATATATATATATACATACATACACGCACACATACATACAGACACACATACACACATATATATATATGCACACACACACACATACACACACATATGTGTGTATACATATATACATACATGCACATACATATATATATATATATATATATATATATATATATATATACTTGTATGTATATATATAATATATATAATAAAGGAATTGTGGTAAGGAACCAGATGGACCATAACGCACCAGAGTACTCAATACTTAGGGTAGTGGAGTGGGAAATAGGAAAAAGTATGACCCCGACGGCAGAGCTCAAGCCGTTTCGACGGCTATTTCTGGAAAATAGCCGTCGAAACGGCTTGAGCTCTGCCGTCGGGGTCATAATTTTTCCTAAATATATATAATATATATATATATATGTGTGTGTGTGTGTAATTTATGCATGTTTTGCATGTGTGTAGACATGAACACGTATAGTAGCTATTAAAATGGCGCTACAGAGATATATCGAGCGTAAGCCAAGGCTATCTCAATGAAAGCTGTCACACTCTCTGATTAGTAGTCTCAAGCCTTTTCATTCCGCCTACAACTCCTCCGCCACCTCAATGCCGCTGCAATTTTATATTAGATTCCACTTCAACTTGCTTTTCAATTTATCTCTGCAATCGTATATGATTATGTATGTATGAATGGATGAATGTATGTGTGTTTTTATCTGTGTGTGTGCGTATGTACGTATGTATATATGTATGTACTTGTGCAAGTATGGATATATGTATATACCTATGCACGCATGTACGTATGTATGTATAGATGGATGTATTTATGCATGTATATAAATATATATGTATCCAAATGCGTTTACATGTATCTATCTCACTATATTTGTCTCTGTGTATATATATATATATATATATATACAAATCAATAAATACACATGGCGTAGCTCGCGCGCATGCACGCACACACACACACACCCACACACATATATATATATATATATATATATATGACATTTTAGAAATGTATGCATGAAATTATATATATATATATATATATATATATATATAGTCACGTACACGTATACATTCAAAATACATACATGCATACATACAAATTCACATACGTATATGCACGCCCAAATATATATGTATATGTGTTTATGTGTGTTTTCGTATTTACTTAGTAACACTTCTCAGAGTATGTCAAAAGTGAAAATAGGTTTGACATGATGCGCACTACACAAGTGTTTTCTTTCATCGGTAAACTCTGATGGCATCCATGCCTGCGTGCTTCGTTCATGGCTAGCTGTCATGTAGAATCTTCGTGTCAGATCTGTAACACAAGCTGCGTAAGTATTCGTCAATCCGACAGTTTTGGTCGCCAGACTGCGATATAACTCTTATCTCTATGGAACAGTTAAGCTTCTAATTAGCAAAGCATCAACTCAGTGCCACCATAGATATCTATACAGAATGGTGTGCATTTTGTCTCCGTGAATAGCATCATATCTTTCTGACAACTGACACCTTCTACTAAACTGCATTTAGATATAAAATAAATGTTCTTTTTGTTGAGTTTTTTTTTTCTTTACATATATGTGATTGCATATTGCATTCCTCTACTGGTCAGTCTGCCTGGATTATTTACAGCATATCAGCATATCAACTAGCAATGCCAGGCTATCTCAAATACGAAAAGATCTCACTGAATGAAACATAATTTAATCACATTCATTTTCTTTCGCAGCTATCTTCATTCATTCATAACAACACCAAAATCGAAGTCATAAATAACTTAAGAACATAAATGTTTTGTTTTTTTCTCTACTCATTAATTCATGTCACATTCACAAATTGTAAATATATACAAGCACAAAAACACATACACACTCACGCATATATATATATATATATATATATATATATATATATATATATATATATATATATATATATATATATATGTATATATATATATATAGTAATAGTAACACAACAGTTAGTTCACTATAACGAGAGCAATTGTGTGTGTGTATATATATATATATATATATATATACACACACACACATGGATAAAGAAATTTGTAAAAGTGTGTTCAGAAGAAAAGGTTCGCCAGAACATTAACCTGCTATAATATGTAAGTTAATGAGTTAATAATTATTTCAGAAGATATCTAAATTTAGGGCTAAGAAAATAATTACCGATTGCCCCAAATTGAAATAAATAAATAGAAGTGTCAGTGTATTGTCGTCTGTATGGGATATTCTCACTGTTAACTTTGACTTTTAGTCGTAATGTTTTTAATTATTGTTATAATATACATTGATAAAAATGTGAGTTATTTGCACATCACCCATGTAAGTCAAATGTGTTTATTCGATTTACATGGGATTCGCAGACAGGCACATGGTTACGCGTGACTAAATATGTACTTTCCTGTGCTTAAATCTTACAGAGATCGAATTAGATTATTAACCAAGCTGGCGTTGACGAGGGAGATTATCGACAATATATGGTTCTTTGCCCTGAAAGGGGTGATTAGTGTAGAATCTTTGTTTTATTAAAGGTGTGTCGATAGAGAAAACTAGAAAATAAAGAGAATTATTTAGCAAGCTGAAAAAGGCAGATAGAAATGCCATCAAGACCGACAGATTTGCGGTGAACAATTATAATACACTATTAATGAAGGCTGCGATGTCATGGGTATTTCCTCATAGAGAAGAGAGAATGAAATACCTTTGATGGGCCTGTGTGGTAGAGGTGAGGAGTGGCAACAAAATCTTAATCTGGACCTTAGCGGCCACAACGGGTGCATGTTTTTCAGTCTAAAATAAGTGTGTGATTTTCAGGTATAGTAGTGGGCCGGACCGCAGCATAGAACTCTGTGTATAAGTTCACGTTTTTTAACAGATCTCGGCAACGAGAAATGCCGTTAACAGCCGCTGATATGACGGAGGTGACAACTAAGTTTACGACGAATAAATCGCCTGGTTTGAATGGTCTACTCTATTAGATTTACGCTGGCATGCCAGATTTTCGGTAACTTGTTGGCAGAGGTTATCTACAATTGGCAACACAACAAGTCAATTCTGTTCTGTAAGTAGACGAAATATGGCGCAGTTTAGAAATGACCCGAAAAGGAGGTACCATATTGATAATTTTATGCGCATAACTTTGTTAAATGCAAAGTTGAAATTTCGGCCAATGGTTCCAACAACGAGGCTGGAGCTTGAAATCGGTGGTCTAGTTGGAAAAGCAAAGGCCTGAGCCATTCCAATGATATCCACCCACAACAACTTACACATTATGCGACATATCATAAAGATGGTGGTTAAGGGACCTGTCATGGGTGGGGACCTAATTAATTTAGATCAATCGAAAGACTTCGAACGTATCGACAAGCGGTAGACGATGTTTATCTTTAAGGAAGCCGGCTTTGGGCCCAATTTCAGAGGTTTATTCGCTGTAATGCACAGCGACATATGCTCTATGGTCATAGTGAACGTTCACCTTCCGAAACTGTTCTAGATCATACGTTCTTATTATTGCGTGTATTGACTCTCGAGCCTATTGTATGTATTGACTCCTGAGCCACTCCTGCACAACATGGTTGCGTTTAGTGGCATACCGCAAGCACTAGAATGTGGGAGATTCATCTCAGCACATAGCAACATCATCACCATAGTAGTGTCGAAGACAAATTGCACTGATGTGATTGGCTCCGTGTTCAGGGAGTACAAAGCAGTAACCCTTGCGATAAGGAAATTTCGCTGAAGATGCAGGTCCATTTTGTTCAACAGCATCGTCAGAGGCTGGATGGACGGTGCGGTTAAACCTTTCATTGTCCAGTTTGTTTCAGTCTTCTAAATGGAAAATATTAATGGGCTGAGGTAGCGAGCAGGATGGCTACCCTCAACTACTTGTTGAACATTATACGATATACAATCATGCTGACATTTGTCACATCTATTCAACCAAAGACTTCAAGGAGACGCATTTCTACTGATTCAACGTTGTTCTAGATATCTCTTCCATTGCGCACTGTCAAACTACCCAGTGTTCCTTGGACTTTATGAATGGAACAACTTCCTAACACCCGATTGCCAAACTCCAGCGACATGCACCAGAACCTCCCCAAGTTTCTGCATTACATTTTATGGTTCTTCTTCTTAATTTTTCTATCATAATTTACAGGCTGTTGTATGGCTCACTGATGCAATGTCTTATTATTATTCAATTGCTAAATCTATTCCATCCCGATAATCCTACATCCGTTTCTTTGGCATTCCACTAACATCTATAAGTAATTCGTACTGTTACTATCTTAAGACTCTTCAATCCCCTCCTACATAATAACAGTTAGCTCCAACAAAATGAGCTGTTTTGTCGATTCAGAGAAAAGTATACGTAATCATTTTGTTAAACAAACGTGGAGTCTTATCTAATGTAATAGTAAAGAGGTTTCATATTTTATGCAATATTATACGCGCTTCACGTACGAACTCGTTCAATCATTTGTCAAATTTACTTAATGCAAATAACAGCGCTGACATACTTCATTATATAATCATGTATAAGTGTCATATTATTTTATGGTATATAACGAAATATTTATATTTATCGTATAGAGGATATTATTGGATATCAATTCAATTACTAGTGAGTTTTATATATATATATATCATTTATCACCAAGAGTTAATATGTACATTGTCTTCATGTATAAAGAGCTGGTTATATATATATTTCCATATAGAGAATTATGCAACATATGAGAAGCTGTAATTATATAAGTATATGTGTGTGTATATTTTACTGTGATAATATTTTAATCACAATTCACTATATGTGGATTTATCATATGCAAGATCAGCTATAAAATATATCATCCAACTAAAATGGAAGCATACACCAGTTTCCAAATAACTTCCCGCATTTATATATATATATATATATATATTAGGTATAGATTATTCAAGATGTAGTAATGGTTAATTACTACACTGGATATGGTTGACGTACGGTAAGAGGTTACTCTACGAGTTATGGAAGAATTGTTGAAGAAACTTAGTTCCTGATCCTTCAGTATTCCGGAGTGTATATAAAGAATGAATAATAACAGGTAGACATCATAAAAAGGTAATTTATTCCGTGTGCTTACATGTGTTTCCACGGTGGTACTGCAGCCTAGTTATGCTACGTGCAAATTCACAAGTACTTGCAGAACTCAAATATCCAATGCTGTGACCACTGTCTCCTCAGAGCAGAATGGTAAAATGTACAATGTAAATACCCTTAAGTGGGGTTGTTGGGGAAGATAGAGTAGAAAAGGAAGAGAGAAAAGTAGGGAAGAGGGAGAGAGAAAGAAAGATATGCAGGGGTTGGAGAAGTAGGAGAGAGTGGCTTGTAGATATCTTAATCAAAATGTTATGGTAGGGGTTTTTATTATACTGGTTACTTTTGGAGAGATGCGTTGATAGTTAAGGTCGGAATTATTTATTGCCCCAGAGGGCAGGTTCGTAGATGTTGAGAGGGAGGTAGGCCAAAGGTGAGAGAGAGAGATAGGTAGAGAGGAGACAGACAAAGATTGTGTGGTGAGTGAACTTTGGGTTTGTAGTAGTAATCTAGGAATTGCACTGAGTTACCATGTATAGTGATAAGCAGTGTATTGTCTTGTAGTGTGGGGGGAACAGAAGGTTGTTAGCTAGAAAGCGGTGTTATAGTTACGGGTTCGAATGTTAAGTTATTTTATAGTGAGAGAATTTAGCTTTTAGTTTGTGGTCGCAGTATAATGATCGTTCAATTCTATCGTTAAGTAGTTTGTTTTTGGATTTTAATATGTAAAAGAGCTCAAGGTTACATAACCTGCAGTACTTCAATCCACTCCGATATGCACTTGCGCTGGAAAGTATATCCCATTTTAAGGTGAACTGTTGGTTGTGTTCACGGAGTTGCCAGGTCTTGTTGGCGAGCGTGGTCACAAAACGGTGATTCGGATGTTTGATTGAGAATCGATGACGGTAGCAGCGAGATTTAAACGATGTGGTGGTAGATCCGATATAATACCATTTCTGGTCGTTCGATTCAACCGTGCATTGGTAAACAATGTTGGACTTTAGGCATTCATTCTTCAATGGACATCTTTCAGGTAGATGGCAGTTACATTCTTTGTTGTGGGTAGCGGGTATACCATGGATAGGTTGTGATAGCGGTACAGGTGGGTTGTGTAATACCCGTCTCCCATTTAGTGGTTGGGAGGCAGATATTGCGTTCCGCCCATCTGTTACTAAACTGTTTTGTTTTGTAGAGTTGTTTAATTGCCTTAAGTTAAGTTTTTGTTATGTATGCTTCAAGGTTTGATGCCGTGGAGTATGATAGTCTAATAGTTTTAGAGTTCAGAATGTTGCTGTATTTATGGGACCTAGGGAAGTGTTTGTTGATTAACTTAAAGAATGAAAGAGATAGTTTTGTACTAATCGAGGCATTAAAAATAGGATTGTACCAGATATACTTTCTACAACGTGATTTATTTGGTGGTGATCTTCTATTATTAGTATGTCTGGTAGTACTGTGTGTGTGTGCTTGTATTTTAGTCCCCCGGTTACGCATTCCTTGATTTCGTGTAGAGCTATGTGTGTCATGGAAATTCCTATCAATGTATTCTATTGTATCCCGGTGGTCAGCATTCCTTAATGCATTATTGTAGTATTCAGCGTGTTCACTAAAAATATTAGAGTTAGACGATAGGCGAGAGATTCTAAGAGAAATACTCCGGGAAACTGATTTGATCATGGAGAGTGGGTGGTTAGAGTTAAAGTTAATATACGTAAGGTTCTCATTTACCTTGTGGAAGGGTCGTATCTGTCCGGTATTTAAATTAAGAGTTACGTCCAGAAAGTTTACTACTTTAAGATTGTATTCGTATGTTATTTTTAGACCCAGTTCACTAAAATATTTTCTAATATTTTTCCGTAGCCTTTCAAGATTTTGGTTATTGAAGTTATTAACTAATAAGAGCCCGTCATCTCTGTATATCCCCCCTGTAGATTACTAAATTTACTATGTAATATGTGGGCTATGTAAATTCCCACGAGATCTGTGACCTCCGCCGAGTCGTTGGAACCCATGGTAATATCGAAATTTGTGGGTCTGTCCATACGTTCCCAGTAGCAGTTATCGAACTTAATAATGGTTTTTCTAGCCTCGAGAATAATATTAATTTCGTCCTCCGTTAGGTCGGAATTGGCCTTAGCAAACGATAGGGCCATACGTAGAGTGCTTGGTGAGATGGAAGAGTAGTATTCGTCTATGTCAAATTGTATAACCTTAGATTTATTCTTATTCTTAACATTATTAAACCAGCGAATTGCTTCGCTAGTGTTGCCCCATAATTTAATTTCAATTTTCTTTTTCACTTGAGTTATTACTCTGTCAAGTATATGTTTGCTAATTTTCCCTATGTCTGATTTAGAAGGGCATATAAGTCTGATCTTAGGGTTAGAGTCAAAATTTACCTTATGGTCCTTCAGGTTGAAGGTGGGGGTAGCGGGTATAATCGGCTCGGTTCTATCGTCTATTTTGAGATTCTTCACCACTTTATATGCCTCGTTGTTAATATTTGCTAGCGTAGTTTCATTTGTTTTTCTATATTTTTTGTGTAGTCCGTTGCGTATGAAGTTATTGTACGTATCGATATCCATGGTATACACGTTCGAAGTATTGTCAGCTTTCACAACAATTCCATTGGTATTTTGCAATCTTCGGAGTAGTGCTTTCATGTTGTTCTGCAGCTCATTATTTCTATGTCTGTTGAACTTAATGTTCATGGTCGTTTTCATTAAATCTTGTTCGAAAGCATCGAGATGAGGGTTTGTAGGTGGGTTTTTACATGATTTAAAACCATATGATTCAGACGAGTGATTGACGCGTCCTTTATCGAAATGGAAAGCTTTCCATCGTACACGCCGAATGAAGTCGTTATTGCGTTGAATCATACTAAGAATATATTACCTTTTATTAGGTATAGGTATGTTTTTAAGTGACATACCTCTATGATGCCTTTCCATATTAATGCCGTGTGTCGGTGTGGTTGCTCAACTGTGTAGGAGGCGATTATTAGGTATAGGATTATCCAAGATGTAGTAATGGTTAATTACTACACTGGATATGGTTGACGTACGGTAAGAGGTTACTCTACGAGTTATGGAAGAATTGTTGAAGAAACTTAGTTCCTGATCCTTCAGTATTCCGGAGTGTATATAAAGAATGAATAATAAAAGGTAGACATCATAAAAAGGTAATTTATTCCGTGTACTTACAAGTGTTTCCACGGTGGTACTGCAGCCTAGTTATGCTACGTGCAAATTCACAAGTACTATCTCTTTCATTCTTTAAGTTAATCAACAAACACTTCCCTAGTTCCCATAAATACAGCAAAATTCTGAACTCTGAAACTATTAGACTATCATACTCCACGGCACCAAACCTTGAAGCATACATAAAAAAACTTAACTTAAGGCAATTAAACAACTCTACAAAACAAAACATTTTAGTAACAGATGGGCAGAACGCAATATCTGCCTCCCAACCACTAAATGGGAGACGGGTATTACACAACTCACCTGTACTGCTATCACAACCTATCCATGGTATACCCGCTACCCACAACAAAGAATGTAACTGCCATCTACCTGAAAGATGTCCATTGAAGAATGAATGCCTAAAGTCCAACATTGTTTACCAATGCACGGTTGAATCGAACGACCAGAAATGGTATTATATCGGATCTACCACCACATCGTTTAAATCTCGCTGCTACCGTCATCGATTCTCAATCAAACATCCGAATCACCGTTTTGTGACCACGCTCGCCAACAAGACCTGGCAACTCCGTGAACACAACCAACAGTTCACCTTAAAATGGGATATACTTTCCAGCGCAAGTGCATATCGGAGTGGATTGAAGTACTGCAGGTTATGTAACCTTGAGCTCTTTTACATATTAAAATCCAAAAACAAACTACTTAACGATAGAATTGAACGATCATTATACTGCAACCACAAACTAAAAGCTAAATTCTCTCACTATAAAATAACTTAACATTCGAACCCGTAACTATAACACCGCTTTCTAGCTAACAACCTTCTCTTCCCCCCACACTACAAGACAATACACTGCTTATCACTATACATGGTAACTCAGTGCAATTCCTAGATTACTACTACAAACCCAAAGTTCACTCACCACACAATCTTTGTCTGTCCCCTCTCTACCTATCTCTCTCTACATCCATTACACTCTCTCTCTCACCTTTGGCCTACCTCCCTCTCAACATCTATGAACCTGCCCTCTGGGGCAATAAATAATTCCGACCTTAACTATCAACGCATCTCTCCAAAAGTAACCAGTATAATAAAACCCCTACCATAACATTTTGATTAAGATATCTACAAGCCACTCTCTCCTACTTCTCCAACCCCTGCATATCTTTCTTTCTCTCTCCCTCTTCCCTACTTTTCTCTCTTCCTTTTCTACTCTATCTTCCCCAACAACCCCACTTAAGGGTATTTACATTGTACATTTTACCATTCTGCTCTGAGGAAACAGTGGTCACAGCATTGGATATTTGAGTTCTGCAAGTACTTGTGAACTTGCACGTAGCATAACTAGGCTGCAGTACCACCGTGGAAACACTTGTAAGCACACGGAATAAATTACCTTTTTATGATGTCTACCTGTTATTATTCATTCTTTATATATATATATATATATATATATATATATAACATACATATACATACATATCCATATATATATATTAGTGAAATAAGCAAAACAGTAGAAAATGTTAATGGGATTATCTTATAGAGTAACAGTGAAATATTTATTTACAAAAACGGAATTTATCGTACCGGTTCCAGCCAAAAGTTGCTAGGTTTCTTTATGCTACAGAAGTGTATAATACAATTTATAATGGAGTTAAGATGTATATTAATAAGAAAATGGTATAAAAGAATATGGCTTACATACATATAAATAACTGAGTTCACATGTTCGTTTATCGCTTTCTCTCTTTCTCCCGTCGTTGGTGTTTTGAAATAGAGGTCGTTTTGTTGCCTGTTACTGACTGATGTTAACGATAACTATAGTAGTGATAGTGGAAGCAGCAGGGGTTTAGAAGTCAGCGCGTTTTCTGTTCTTGTCTGACTGGTGTTGACTTCAACTGCAGTGGTAGTAGTGGTAGTTGAAGAGAAGAAGAAGGGGAGAGGTGTGGTAGTAATAATTGCTTCTACATTTGGCACAAGCAATTATCCCCGTGTATTATTTTATCGACTCCGTAAGGTTGAAAGGCAAAGTTAACTTTTGCTGCAACGCATTGCCTCATACCCTCTACCGATACAGCCAATCCACGGTGTGGTAGTAATAATAGGGTTAGGGCAAAGAAGGAAGGGAAATACTAAGGAGGATTAGGCGAAGAAGAAGCAGACGATGGAGATGTGTGGTAGTAATAGAATCACTATTAATAGTAGTAAAAAGAGCTATCCCTGGGACAGGCCTAAATGGTAGGGTGACCTTAACATTAACCGAGGGAGAAATTGTTTCTAAATATATCTATCTTTCTTAAAATTTCTGCAGGTAATACTATATATATATTTTTAATGCGATGAAATACCAATGATCGTTGGCAAATCACTGATGAGGGACTAATTTTATAACATGTAATCCATGTGCAACCATGCAGTATTCTTCTCACCATATTTTTCATACATATATATATATATATATATATATATATATATATATATATATATATATATATATATATATATATATGTGTGTGTGTGTGTATATATATATACACATACATATATATTTGTTTTGGAATAACAACAACAACCATACCCAAATAAACAATATTGAGCTAAGGGTAATATATATATATATATATATATCTAGGGAGTGTAACTTTGGGTTACTGCAGGTTCACCCGGGTGAGCACTCGATGTTTAGGTTCATTTCTGTCTTGAGGTGTAGAGCTATACAGAGTGTAATATATTGAAAGGATAACAAGGACATTTGGTTACTCCTTCATTACATTTATTGTTGGCTGACGCGCGTTTCGCCACTGATCAGTTCAAGGTACGATCTGTATCGATCTTACCCAACTCTATAATCTGCAGCTCGGCGGACCCTTTAAAATGGTAGTAGAAAGTAAATACATGCTATATGATAAAGTCAGAAGTACATTTATTGGTGAATACGAATTGTTTTGATTGGTGGAATAGATCATAGGGATGTTTTCGCCTGTAGTGTATGTGGGGGTGGATTTGATGATATAGTGGTGACTGTCGCTGGCTGGGATGGGCTGTGGTATGGAGGTGGTGGATTGTCGGTAAACAGATTGACGTATATTTGCGGCTGATTATTGTGTGACGTGTGGGTGTGGTGTTGTTGTTTATGGTAAATGTGTTTATGATGGTGTGGTGGATGTGTTGGTGGTGTCAAATCAATGGGGAGATAAATACCTAGACACTCTTAGTATGACAAAAAACGTTGTATACATACACATGCGCATATACATACTGACATATATACGCATACAAACATTTATACACACACATACATACACATACACACACATATATATATTTATATACATATATACACATATATGCATGCGCGCGTGTGTATATATATAGAGAGAGGGGAGTGTGGAGTGTCAGTGGAGATGGCGTAGTACATAGATAGAGCGAGGGGGAGAGCCAATGGAGATGGCGTTGTACAAATATACATAATTACACACAGACACACTCTTGAACAATCTTTTCCACACACACATAAATACCACAAGTTCTTCAATAGACACGCTGTAAAATTCTCTTTCTCCACGGCACCAAATCTAGGCCACACAATAGCACACATTACTAGGACAAAAATACGCAAACGCATGGTTGCCCCAAAACAAACAATTATCACAACCCAGAACGAAACCACAAACACAACACAACACAACAACCCACATGCCAGCTCCACACAGCAAGCCACCAACCGGCAACGTGCCACCCCACCGGTAATACCCAATTGCAACTACAAAAAACGGGCTGAATGCCCACTAAACGGGGAGGGCCTCGTTAAAAATATTGTTTACCGGTGTGAAGTTACAGCTGGCAATAAAGAGTACTCATATATAGGTGCGACCTCCACTACGTTTAAGGAGCGCTGATATAACCAAAGAAGCTCCTTTAAACATAGGCTGAAACGATCCCAAACTAGACTGGCCGATTTGATCTGGGACCTCAAGGACAGGAACATCGAATCCCACATCACATGGTCAGTCAAAAGACGCGTGGCCCAACTCCCTAGGGACAGAAACCACTACAAGTTATGCCAGGCCGAAGCGGCTGAGATAATTAAATTAAAATCTGCCATAAACTATAGGTCGGACAAAATTATCAATTGCAGACACACCAGGTTGAACACATTTTCTGCACAAACATTCGGCGGAGGGCCGCACACTAACCATGACCCCACTTAATAATAATCACCTTTGCCCCGTCTCACCATCCCTCATCTCAGTGAATTTATTTTATTACATGTAACCCTTTGTAAGCCCATATTTTGTATATCATGTCGCATACATCACCCCCACCAAAGATCACATCGCCATACACCCCTCATCTTTGTAACATTGTGTTCTATCTTTCCTCTCTGTCAGGTTTTACCTTGTAATCCATAGTAACATCTGATCCTGGAAATATAATGTCGATCATATCACCCCATCGCCACCAACACCACCAGCACCGCACACATGGCTATATGTCTACCATCCCACAGCCGCAACCTTGTTCCCCCATTTTCCCTCTGTCTGCTTTAACATACAAGCCCTCGTAAAATTCGATCCTGTAAATGTACTGTCGCACACACCACCACCGCCACCACTAAATACATGTCCATACTTCAACAATCATTAACATCATTAACATCACCAACACATATCATCCCTCCCTCCCAGAACTACTGTGCTATATCTGCCCTGTCTGTCAGCTTTACCCTGTAATCCACCGTAATATCTGATCATGTAAATATATTGTTGAAAATCAACACCACCACCACCATGACCACACACCACCACCACCATCAACACCACCACCACCATCAACACCACCACCACCATGACCACACACATCGCTATAATTCCACAAACTTTTTTCCCCGTGTTCCCTATGTCACCTTTTAACCTGTAACCCATCGTTTAATTCGATCCTGTTATATTTTTTGTCGCTCACAACACCACCAGCGCCACCATAAGGCACATCTCCATACCTCAACAATCATTAACATCATTAACATCGCCAACACATACCTTCCCTCACTAAGCAACGCAAGTGTGTGTGTCTGTGTGTAAGCATCTTTATATGTACAACGCCATCTCCATTGTCTCTCCCCCTTCCTCTATCTATGTACTACGCCATCCCCACTGACACTCCACAACCCCCTCTCTCTATATATACACACGCGCGCATGCATATATGTGTATATATGTATATAAGTATATATATATGTGTATGTATGTGTGTGTATATATGTGTGTATGTATATATGTCAGTATGTATATACGCATTTGTATGTATACAACGTTTTTGTCAGCTAAAAGTGTCTAGGTATGTAGCTCCACCAACACCACCAACACATCCACAACTCTTCCATCTACACCATTACCATAAACAACAACACCACACCCACACCGCACACAATAATCAGCCACAAATATACGCCAATCTGTCTAACGACAAACCCCTCCTCCCGTACAACAACCCACCCAGCCAGCGACCGTCACCGCCATATTATCATCCCATCCACCTCCACATAGACTACAGGCGAAAACAACCATATGATCTATTCAACCAATCAAAACAATTGGTATTGACCAACATATGAACTTCTGACTTTATCATATAGCATGTATTCATTTTCTACTAGCATTTTAAAGGGTCCGTCGAGCTGCCGATTATAGAGTCGGGTAAGATCGATACAGATCGAATTTGAGCTGATCAGTGACGAAACGCGCGTCACCTACCAATAAATGTAATGAAGGAGTAACCAAACGTCCTTGTTATCCTTTCAATATATATAAATATATATATATATACTTATATATGGTGTCTGCCAACTCGTTTTCGAGTACGGCCACTACTTTATATCCATTTAGGAGAACCCCTACCGATGCGCTGAACGAGTTTGACTTTTTAGTACAACCAGCAACTTGAAAACTCTGGTACAAACACTAGACATGTGACAATTATTGACACATAGTGCTGGGCCCATGGTACCATATTATGACAAGTGCAGAGAGATCTCCAGATATAAAGCAATGCCTGTGCCGTGAAGCTTTTATAGTGAGAAAAGGCACTGCACAAAGCCAGTCCCACTCTCTTAACCAAGATGAGATTTACCAAAAAGAAGAACAAGTCAACATCATTGGGTACCATCAGGGTTGCAGGTGTTTTATCAGAGTTTTCCTTTTCCTAGAATTCTGCCTTGACAAAGGCTAAGGGGCCATCTCTCCCGGTGATTTTCGATGGCCATTGACTCTTAAGAACTCATTTTCCCTATGACAGATTCTGTTTTTAGTCCTGCAGGATGTCCAAATTCACCCTCCTCACCAAGAAACCTTGGTGGGGTTGCCAGTTTAGTCGCCAACGACCCGACCATGAGACAAGTTGTACTGGGATACATGTTACCAGTAGCACCAACTTGTGACCTGACATAACTTATATATATATATATATATACACACACAAGTAAAATAACAACAAGCACATATAAACACACACTTGTGAACAAATATAGAGGACGGAAACAAAAACACATACACTCAAACGCGAACACACACACACCAAACATTAAACATACACGCAAACGTATGCGCAGAGACAGAGACAAGAAAACAAAATTAATTAATTAAATAAAAATGGCGTAATCCATTTACAACACAACTGGAGGAAACATAAATGTTCAACTGAGGATGTCGCAGATGTGTGACGAAAGATCTTTGATAGACCCCCATATATATATATTTATATCTGTTTTTTTTAACGGTTTGTCAATCAATGATAAACATTGATTGCCAAATAAATTAACTATGGAGATATAAATGATACAGAAGCGCGAAAACCAGCCCAAACCAAACAGTGAGTGTGCTCTGTTATTATTTCTGAGAGTATTATAACAATATGACCCTCCCCAATTATAACTATATATATATATATATATATATAGGGGGGGGGGGTATTTTCTGTGCGTAAATATGTGTGAGTGTGTACAAGCATATGAAGATTACAAATATATAAAAATATCCATCGAGAAAGGGATTTAATCGCTGCGACGAAAGAATTTAGAGCAAACACCGATGCGTTCAATGGTCAAATCTCATCGGATCCACATCCTTTTCTTTTTTCAGATAAATACAAATCCGTGTTTGGAGCATTGACGGAAATATTAAACAGTCAGATGCGAATGCTTCACGTTATCTCTTCCGGCTTTATAGGTTCAAAAAATGCCGCCTCTTTACATTAGAAAAGAGACGATGCTTCTGTCAGTATTAGCGATGGGTAAATATTATCAGAAATGGAAGACTAGTGGAAAAAGTTTAGTCGGACCCATGTAATGATAGCTTAAAGTTTTGCCCCATGTACACAATCCAAACACACACACGCACACACACGCACACGCACATACACACACACACACACACACGCATACATATATATATATATATATATATATACGGGGAGTGCGTGTGTTTTGGGTCTTGTGTGAGTGTGTGTGTAGATATACATAGGTACTGCGGAGAAGGGCCGAAGTATATAATAAATTTATATTAGCATATATGCAATATAGATATAACAGATGGTGCGTAAATGTTTACAGTAGGTTACTATTGTTTAATATATATATTTGTAGACACACACACATATATATATATATATATATATATATATATATATATATATATATATATATATAAAGTATGTATACGTACATACATATATGTATACAGACGTATGTATATATATACACATACATGCACACATATATATATGTACGTATGGATTCACCGAACAATTATTATAATGCTCAGTGTGTTTGTATACAAACATCCCGAATTAAGCCGTACAGTGTCTAGCAACCATAGTTACTCAATTGTTCAACCCTGACAAAAGAAGGCTGTACTAGTTTCAAGCTTATTAGCAATCGTCAGCAACGTATACCTTCCTGCCAGATGATTGAACGTCTGAAAGTATATACTTTCCTTATGCATATTAACGGCTGAGCAGCCTAATTTGCATATCGAGTGAGTTAATCGGCCGGGGTACCGAAAACGATATATATATATATATATATATATATATATATATATATATATATATATATATATATATATATAATATATTTATATGTATATATGATATATATATATATATATATATATAATATATTTATATGTATATATGATATATATATATATATATGTTATGTATATATATATATGTATATATGGTATATATATATATATATATATGGTATTTATATATATATATATATATATATATATATATATGGTATATATATATATATATATATATATATATGTTATATATATATATATATATATGTTATATATATATATATATGTTATATATATATGTTATATATATATATATGCTATATATATATATGTTATATATATATATGTTATATATATTTGTTATATATATATATATATACATATATATATGTTATATATATATGTTATATCTATATATATATATATATATATATGTTATATATATATATGCTATATATATATTTTATATATATATATATATATATATATATATATATATATATATATATATATGAAAGACGTAAAATAAGAAAATAAAAAATAAAATTTTTTTTTAAATTAACTTACTAAAATGTTCACTCTCCAACTAAGTAGTTTCTGTAATGGGATAAAGACAGTTACGTAATATAACCGTCGAGAATTCATTACGTCATCAGGGAGTCTATTCTCAGCTAAGTCTCCAGGCAATGCGCGGACACTGGGGACTCATATAAAAATAATAATAATTCGGTAGATGGAACAGCTAGCGGGGACTGGATTCCATGCACTGAAAAGCTCGCTGTCTCTGGTCAAATGGCAGATTCTAAATAATCAATCACGTGACACTGAGGCTAGTCGGAAGGAGTGGGATGATAAGATGACAGAAGCCTACTACCACAACAGTGAGTTAGTAGTGGTTTTGGCAGGCTTACTCAACAAATAAATAATTTGGAGATAAATATAGAGAATTTAGTATATCTACTAACATATGCGTACAGATGTACACTAATGCTAGCAAATACATAAGTTATGTCATTGTACCTAGGTGGTTCAATGCAGGAGGATGCAGAACAATAATATGAAAGACGGAAAATAAGAAAATAAAACAAATAAATAAAATTTTAAAAATTAACTTACTTACTAAAATCTTCACTCCAACTAATTAGTTTCTGTAATGGGATAAAGACAGTTACGTAATATAACCGTCGAGAATTCATTACGTCATCAGGGAGTCTATTCTCAGCTAAGACTCCAGGCAATGCGCGGACACTGTGGACTCATATAAAAATAATAATAATTCGGAAGATGGAACAGCTAGCGGGGACTGGATTCCATGCACTGATAAGCTCGCTGTCTCTGGTCAAATGGCATATTCTAAAGAAACAATCATGTGACACTGAGGCTAGTCGGAAGGAGTGGGATGTTAGATGACAGAAGCCTACTACCACACCAGTGAATTAGTAGTGGTTTTGGCAGGTTTGCTCAACAAATAAATAATTTGGAGATATATATATATATATATGTGATATATATATACATTATGAAGAGAGAAGAAACATTTAGATATAATTAGTAATAAAATGTATCATACCTAAACTGCTTCTAGATTCCTCGACTACGTAGTTTCGTGGCATAAACAAAAACAATACATCATAAAGATATAGAGTTCCTGCGAGGTCTGCCGACTTATCAAGAGGATACCTCATTTTACTAGTCTCAAGAACGCGTCTACACGACGTGAGAAATAATCCCAAAAGGCGGAGGGGGAGATAGTCAAGCGATATAACGGTCGAGAAACAGAGCTAAGCCTCTTATAACCCCGAAGAAAATACCACAGAGGCGGAGGGGGTATTTATATCGAAGCCGTAGAAGAGGTGGTGAAGGAGACGAGAAGTATGAGTAATGGCAGCTTTCCAGCAGCCACCACACTTCAAAGATTACTCAACCAGAGGGAGTTATTAACAATATATTTAGAAACACACAGATACATGCGGACACACACATATACATGAATGCATCCACACCCAACCGTGAGTTAAGGGTGCCAACCTCACCGATGTTGCTCAATGAATGACTGGGACAGACCAATCCGGTTGAACCAGACTGAACCAGTATCAGAGTTAAAAATACATTATGAAGAGAGAAGAAACATTTAGATATAATTAGTAATAAAATGTATCATACCTAAACTGCTTCTAGATTCCTCGACTACGTAGTTTCGTGGCATAAACAAAAACAATACATCATAAAGATATAGAGTCCCTGCGAGGTCTGCCG
>OZ024746.1:55868553-55871053 GCA_964016885.1 Eledone cirrhosa
TGTGCTCTTCCACGTATTCCACTTCAATGTATCCATGTATTTCTACTCCTCACATTGGGACCTGTACCCATTAGCACACGACACTAGAATGTCTCCTCCTGAGAACAAAAATTAAACATTACACGACTATATCCCGTACTCTACATCCCACTAGGATAAATTACAGATCTACATAATACAATTAACGTTTCTTCATAAAAGACTCTTTAATTAAACCCCGCAACCCAAAACTTCATAGAAGTTATTTGAATGTTTAATCTTCAATTTTCTGTTTGTTCAATTCTCAATCTTCTTACTCCTTAGTTTTATAATGTTATTCTGAATTCTTTCAACTTCATCCGATAGAGTTAAGCAAAATTCTAAAGTTCCAACTTTCTGTCGGACCGTTGGGTGGGTTTTGGCGGCGGCGCGACCGGCTCCCCGGCGAACGAGCTCACCTGGAGTGCTTGGAAAAATAAATTTCCCCTTCTTTCGGTAAATGAAAATACTCGGCGTGGCTTAGTTCGCCATGGGGCCCGGGGCGCGGCCGGTGTTTTAACCGCAAAATAGTACCTTTAAATTACAGAACAAATCGAAACTATTAGATATATCAACCTGAAACTGTTGAGCTTTAAATTGTCTAACCTCTTTAATATGGAATATTGATTACTAATTTTTTAACTTCATCCTATAAGTCTAAACATTGTAACACACTGACCCCCAATATATTCACCTCTGCTAAGATGCGGGTCCCTGTCAAAATTTTGTCGCGCCACTCCTGGCCCGACAGTGGTGTGACATTAATATCGACCTTCCTTCCTCTCTCTTTCTATCTCCCTTCTTGTAGCTATCAACCATTACTCTTTTACTTCTCTAAGCAAAATTTTAAAGTTCCAACTTTCTGTCGGACTGTTGGGTGGGTTTTAATGGCGGCGCGACCAGCTCCCTGGCGAACGAGCCCACCTGGAGTGCTTGGAAAAATAAATTTCCCCTTCTTTCAGTAAATGAAAATACTCGGCGTGGCTTAATTCGCCATGGGGCCCGGGGCGCGGCCGGTGTTTTAACCGCCACATAGTACCCTTAAATTACAGAACAAATCGGAACTATTATATAATAAAATGTTAAACTGTTGAACTTTAAATTTTCTAACCTCTTTAATATTGAATATTGATTATTGAAATTCTTTTAACTTCATCCTAGAAGTCTAAACACTGTAACACACTGACTCCCAATATATTCATCTCTGCTAAGATGCGGGTCCCTGTAACATTTTCTCGCGCCACTCCTGGCTTGACTGTGGTCTGACATTAATATCGACATTTCTTCCTCTTTCTTTCTATCTTCCTTCTTGTAGCCATCAACCCTTACTTTTCTACTTCTCTCTTCTCTTCCTTCTCTTCTCCCCTCTTCCTGTCTTCCTCCCGCAGACTTATCTTCCTTCCCCCTCTTGCTTTCCTATATCTGACCGGTAGTAGCTGCCTTTCTTCTTTTAGCTGACATTAACCCTGGCTTCTCTTCTTCTTTCTTCCCCCTTCTTCTCTCTCTTTCCTTTCTTTCTTTCTTTTACCTTGTGTCATGAGATCGACGTTAACTTATGCTCCCATCCCTTTCTGTTTTCGTTTATCTGACCGGTAGTAGCATACTATAAACTTTAGCCACGTCACTCCAGGGCGACCGGCTGAGGTTGAAGGAACAGAATAGCGGTCGCCCTCGGGTCCCCGATTTTCAGCCCCATGGATTTTATCTATTACATTCACGTATTATATTTCGAATACCTGATGATATCACCGGATTCATACGGAACCCGGTCATCGAAATGATCATAGTATAATAAACCTTTCAAGGATTTACACAAATCCAGCCTCCTGTCATTTCATTATTATATATATAATACAGGGCGGTGGATTGGCAGTATCAGTAGAGAGTCGGACGCCATGCTTTCCAGCATAGTTACGTCCCTTTACGGTCTGTGTTCAAATCCCGCCGAGGTTAACTTTGCCTTTCATCCTTACGGGGTCGATAAAATAAAGTACCAGTAATGTACTGGGTAATTTGCTGGCCTTGTGCCAAAAGTAGAAACAATTATTATATATATAGTATATCTATATATAACATATATATATATAACATATATATATATAACATATATATATATATATATGTATATAACATATATATATATATATAACATATATATATATATATATAACATATATATATATATATAACATATATATATATAACATATATATATATATATAACACATATATATGTATATAATATATATATATATAGCATATATATATATATATATATCACATATATGTATATAATATATATATATATAGCATATATATATATATATATAACATATATATATATATATAACATATATATATATAACATATATATATATATATATAACATATATATATATATATAACATATATATATATAACATATATATATATATATATATAAAATATATATATATATATATAAAACATATATATATATATA
>OZ024746.1:55876053-55886053 GCA_964016885.1 Eledone cirrhosa
AGGGTAGAACTGCCATGTTCCTGCATGATTCCTTTACAATAGACGTTAACACAACATTCTCTAATGGATACTGTGAATCAGTCACTGTGCACAATAAAGCCTGTGACCTGACATTAGTTGGGCTCTATAGGCCACCACAAACACCCATAATCTGCTTCAAAGAATGCCTCAACAGTATTAACTGCTTTATTAAACAGTGCCATTCTAGCAACATACTTTTGATGGGAGAATTTAATCTACCATGTGTCGATTGGTCTACATGTAGTTGGACACCAGGCTCCACAGCCTCAACCACTGACAAAGAGGCTGTCGAGTCACTTCTTGACTTCATGAATGAGTTTTTCTTGTCCCAACTTGTCCTTGCACCAACGAGGCATCAGAAGAACATTCTGTATCTAGTGTTTAGTAACCACACTAACACTATGCATAATATTACAGTGGAAAAAACCCTTCTCTCAGACCATACATGGCTCTTTGAAACCTGAGATTCCACCAGCCGAAAGCTAATCCCAGGGCCCTCTTTCCGGCCCACCCATTTTATAACATGGATATCTACAATGTCAACTGGGATGCAATTATGAACGAACTATCTCATATCGACTGTTTTTTTACACGCGCACACACTTCCACCAACATCAAAACATCTTGACAGATCTTTGTAGACACTGTCACAAATATATGTACAAAACACACCCCACCAAAATCTGTGAACGAAACCAAGTGTAGTATCGCCCAAAACAGAAAAACAATTATCAAAAAAATAAAAAGAACAAACAAAAAAATTAACACAGTAAAATGCTGCCAACAACATCACCCACATTCAATGGTTATCACCCTGCTTGAGTCGAAAAAATATAACCTCCAGCAATGCTTGATGACAATTATCAATAACCAGAGAATAGCTGAAGAGAGGTGTTCCATTGAGAAAATCAAACTCAACCCCAAAGTATTCTTTTCATTTGATAAAAAACACATGGTCACCGTCTCCACTGTTGGCCCCCTAGTTGATGAAAATGGCACACTCCAAGACAATGCCAAAACCATGAGCGAGATACTGCACAAACAATACTGCTCTGTTTTCAGCAATCCTGATATGGCCGATGTGGGCCGTATCAGTGATGTTAATCCCCAACACACTATATCAGACATAACGTTTGGCGCCCCTGATGTCTTAGCGGCAATAAACGAAATTAAACGCAATTCAGCAGTAGGCCCCGACAGGTTCTCTGCTTGTGATCTGAAGGTGTGTCGACACCAACTTGCATCTCCTCTTGCTAATCTGTGGAGGAACTCTCTGGACACTGGCTATATTCCTGAAAACTTGCTGTCCCAGTCCATAGTCCCGGTCTTCACAAAGGGAAATAAGTCACTTGCAGTGAACTACCGTCCGATCTCACTCACCTCTCATGTTATCAAAGTATTTGTGAGGGCGGTGAGATCACGAATAACCCACTTTCTTGAAAGCAACGGTCTGCTGAACTCCAAACAACATGGGTTCCTTAATGCAAGGGCCTGCCTAACGCAGCTCCTGCATCACGTTGACGATGTTTTGAGAGCCTTGAGAGAGGGCTCCAACACTGATGTCATTTACCTTGATTTCAGCCAGGCCTTCGTCAGGCTTGATCATAAGATTCTAATGAAAAAACTATCCAATATTGGTGTCTCTGGAAGGTTACTACAGTGGATCAAATGTTTCCTGACATGTAGAACCCAGCATGTTTTAGTCGAAGGAGTAAAATCAAGCCCTGCCAAAGTCAGCAGTGGCGTCACACAAGTCACTGTGTTGGGACAACTTCTTTTCATCATCTACATTAATGACATTACTGATATCATCAAGCAGATCAACATCAGAATCTTTGCAGATGATTCCAAGCCCCAAAGGATCATCAATGAGGTGGCTGACCGGACTTACCTTCAGTCAGACGTACTGGCTGTTATCCAATGGGCAGAAATGAATATGCTGTTGAGTGATGATAAATTTGAATTAATCAACTTTGGAAAAAAGGATGCCCTGAAACTACCATACTCTCTTCCTTCGGGTGAAACTCTAGTGGGATCCAATAACATCAGAGACATGGGAGTAATTGTGGACAACAACATATGCTGGGCTAACTCATAAACAGCAAAGTTGATATGACCCGCAGACTGAGTTCCTGGATTCTCAGAACTTGCCAGTCGAGAGATATCCACACTGTTATCCTTCGCTTCTCCCTTTTTGCCCAACCCCACCTTGAATACTGTTGTCCACTGTGGTCACTCCACACGAAACAAAGTATCATGAAAGTTGAAGCACCCGAAAGGTAAATTACAAAAAAGATAGATGGTATCACAGGCCTTGATAATTGAAATCGATTAGAAAAGTTCAAACTTTATTCTCTCCAACGACGCCCTGAGCGTTACATTATCTATATGATGTGGAAAATATTCCATCAGCTTTGCCCAAATGATGTTGAGATCACCTTTAGCGTACACCCAAGGCTTGGGTCCCGTGCTATCCGTCCACGACAGAAATCTCACTCGCATCACATAACAACAATACGGCACAATTATTTCACCTCAATTGGCCCTGCACTCTTTAACATTACACCAAAACACATCAAAGCAGAGACCGACCCCATCACGTTCAAGAAGTCTTTGGATAAATTCCTTCAAGAAATCCCGGATAAGCCTGCTACAGCCGGATATGCCTCCGTAAACAATAACTCTCTGCTCGAGTGGACCATGGTGTCCAAACACTGAATTGTAAGACTTCGCCAGGTGGTGCTATTAAGTTAGACATGGCCTAGACCGAAACCTTGTCAAAGTATATATTCACATATATTCACACACACACACATATATATATATATATATATATGTGAATATTTGCCAGCGAACGTTACCACGAATCAAAGTATCGTCTTCCTGTCTTCCTGCGGTTGCAACGTTTTTTGAAATATCCAGTTCTGCGTTTACAGATTGACTTTGTTAGTTTCAGAAGATCCCGTTAAGGGTGAAAGCAGCGATTCTTTGCTTAAACTTTAATCTGTTATTTTAATAAATATATATATATATAAGTTGAAAAAAAAAAATGAAAACGAAATTTCATATACTTTCGAACGTTCAACTATCTGGCAGATGGGTAAACGGTGCTGAAGATAGCTAACAAGCTTGAAACTAGTACATCGTTCCTGTGTCAGTGTTGAACAAAAAGGTGACGTGGTTGCCTTAACACCGTATGGCATAAATTCAGGCTGTTCAGTTTTGTTTACAAACGAACAAAGCGGCGTTATAATAAGCGTCCGCTAAACTGATGCGTGCATATATGTATGTGTACCTGTATGTATATATGTATGTATATGTATATATATATATATATGTTTATATATATATATATATATGCATGCTACTGTACGTCTGTATACATATATGTATGTACGTATACATACATACTTACATTTATATATATATGTATGTACACAGGTAAGCATTAAGAGAAGGATTTTATCCAGGTATTTACGACCGTTTTATTGGTAAGTGTAACCTTATATTGCTATAGTGCAAATAGCAGCCACTCAATAATAATTGTTGTTCACAGTACACATTTTCAAAATAGCAAGTTACTCTTAAAATAATTCTTAATATATAGAGAAAAAAATTTATTTGGAATTGTATTTACTAGTATAGATAGACAGGAATCAGAAGCTGAGGAGACAAACGGAATAGTATAGAGAGAGAGGAAGGGGGAGGAGGTAGGAAGTAGAGTGACAAACTGAGATGGAGGGAGGGGTAGAGGTGGAAGTATTCCTTGGTCAGTTTTGATAGCAGACTTCATGTCGTGGAATGTAGTGAGTTAAAGAGAATTAAATTGATCATAGTGGGAGGGATGGATAGAAAGGGAGAGAGAGAGGGGGCAGATATAAAGAGATAAATATATATATATATATATATATATATAAAATAAAGATAAAGATAATAATGACAAAAATAAATTCAATGAAGGAGGTGAGAAAGAAGAAAAGAAAAGATAGCCAAGAACGGGAGGGAAGGAAGGAAGAAAACGAAGAAATAGAAGAGGAATGAGGGAGAAGAGGGGGATATATGTATTGGTTTTGTGGGTAATTAAAAGGGTTTAGATACAACATGAGGGTATAAAGTCTAAGTATATGCAGTTTGTCAGTTGGTAGTAAGAGGTTAAGGGTTCGATTTGTAGTGCGAAAACTTCTCTTTGAGTCTATGGTTAGAATAAATTGATCTTTCGATTTTATTGTTGAGTAACTTATTCTCCGAACTTAAGATGTGGAACAGCTCAAGGTCGCATAATCGACAGCTTCTCATATCACTCCGATATGGGGGCGCGTTAGATAATTTTTTCCACTTCAGGGTGTATTGATGGTTACTTTCCCTCAGTTGCCAGGTCTTGTTTGCAAGGGTAGTTAGATAACGGTGCTGGGAATGTTTCATTGCGTAACGGTGTGTATACCAACGGGCTTTAAATGTATTCCCGGTCGCTCCGATGTAATACCATTTCTGGTTGTCTGATTCCACTGTGCATTGGTAAACCAGGTTAAACTGCATCGCATTCAGTAACCATCATAAACTAAGACAGTATAACTCCCACACCGCGGTACCACCACCCCTATCAAGTACACCACGCCACTACACCAATAATTACTCTAGTAGCACACCTCCCCCATCTAATCCTTCTAGCACTGACCTACCGCTTAGGTTGAACTACCCTACTCTCACTAACCGCAGAAGCAACTGCACCTGTCGTTACCCTATTGCATGCCCATTAAATGGACACTGCCTGACACCCAACATAGTCTATAGGTGCACGGTTAAAACTGCTTCGAATACCAGCTCTTATATCGGGTCAACCTCTAACCCTTTTAAGGTACGCTATAACGCGCACTCTTTTTCCTTCCGAGACCATAACAACAGATGTTCGACATCGCTAGCTAGGCTCATTAAAAACCTTAAATTAAGCAACGTTCAACACTCACTAAAATGGGATATCGTGGCTAGGGCCCAACCGTTCCATGGACGAAAAAATCTTGTGATCTATGTATTACAGAAGCATATTACATAACTCCATCACGACCTCTACCGATTAACGATAGAACGGAGGAAACTATTAGCTGTCAACATCGAAGGGCTAATTCCTTCGCCAATAGAATATTTGACCCAACTTAGTCATCTAGCCCCATTTTTACTTGTAGCTAATAAGTTAAATAGCTATGACTAACTTAGATAATTATAAGTTACCTCCCCTACATTGTCTCTCAATTAAAAAAAATTAAAATTAGCACTTAATTATAAACTACCCACAATTTCTAATCTCTCGAGGAGTTACTTCCCCTGAAACCACCCTCTAATTAGTAAGGTACATATGTCCTTTCGCAGCCATCTTGTTACCCATAGGTAGATCTCACACAATGCAGCCTCGACAGATGAATACTGCTTGATTATGGCTGACAACTGATGCAACCAAGACGCCATAGTGAAAAACCAATATATGGAACATTATATTATGTAACATTCTCTCATTATTTTAATTTATACGTCCCTTTACCATCTGAGTTCAAATCCCGCCGAGGTTGACTTTGCCTTTCATCCTTACGGGGTCGATAAAACAAAGTACCAGTAATGCACTGGGTAATTGCTGGCCTTGTGCCTAACGTAAAAACAATTATTTTAATTTATATTCCTTTGAAGTTCCGATGAGCAGCTCTGTTTTTTAAATATGTTAATTATTTTAAACTGGACCACATCAATTATGATATATAGTCATCTGATCCAGAAATATTATATGGAGTAGCGAAACAATTGTAAACGGACATTATTATTATTATTCGTACATTCTTTTCATCAAACTAAAATATGTTGACAATCTTTTAATAATTTCTTACTGGTGAAATTTGTGGTCTGGTTTTGCGTAACTAATGAATATATATATATATATTTATATATATATATATACATATATATATGCATATATATATATATATATATATATATATATATATATATATATATATATATATATATATATATATATTCACATATTTATATATATTCACATAAATATATATATTCACATATATATATATATATATATATATATCCACACACACACATATATATATATATATATATATATATATATATATTCACATATATATATATATATATATATATCCACACACGCATATATATATATATATATATATATATTCACATATATATATATTCACACATATATATATATTCAAATAAATATATTTATATATATATTCATATATATATATATTCATATATATGTATATAAATATATATATATATATATATATATATATACATATATATATATATATATATATACATATATATATATATATATATATATATATTCATATATATATATATTCATATATATGTATATAAATATATATATATATATATATATATATATATATATATATATATATATATTCATATATATGTATATAAATATATATATATATATATATATATATTCATATATATGTATATAAATATATATATATATATATATATATATTCATATATATATATATTCACATATATGTATATAAATATATATTCATATATATATATATATTCATATATATGTATATAAATATATATATATATATATATATATATTCATATATATGTATATAAATATATATATATATATATATATATATATATTATATATATATTCATATATATGTATATAAATATATATATATATATATATATATATATATATATATATATATATATATATTCATATATGTGTATATAAATATAAATAAATATATATATATATATATATAGAATTAGATAATTTGTATTCCAATGTTACTAAGTAGTTGCATTTGATGGAGTCAACTGACGTCAGAGATTGCTCAACGTATAATAAAGTGTGTTTTAAAATCCGGAGAAAATATGAGAAAAAATTTACGAAATGGAAATGCGGGTATATTGTATTTATTAGGTAACAATTGTTTCTATAGTGTATGAGTTACCTATACCTCGCTATTTGAATAATACACAAATATTATCAAAAACCGAAAGTACACTGTAAGCCAACACACCATGTCATCAGACCTTTGTATTAGAATGATAAGAAAATATGTTATACACTAGATAAAAGATAAAGAAGGAGGTAGGAAGAGAAGGGGAAGAGGGAAGTGAGTAAGGTGGAGGGAGTCTTAGGGTTTAAGATTGTCAGACTAGTAGAGATTGTGAAGAGAGAATGTTTTGGCAGCAGTTAGCTTAATGAGGCGTGCTACGGTTGGCTGGGAAGTAGATACTTCTAGTGGTGTTGTTCGGACAAAATTTAGTTAGATGGGTCAAAGTGGTACAATGTCACAGACAAGTTATTAGGGCTATTATAGTAGCAGGTTATTTCTAAAGGGGTCCAGAAAAACAGTGTTTAGTACTATTATTATAGAAAGCCATATCTAGTGTATAAGCATATAAGACAGAAATTTGCAAACGTTGGTGTAAAAAGGTAACATTATATGCATTTAAAAAAAGAAAAAGTCGTTTTCAAACGATGGTTACAGTGTAGAGAACGTTCAATTTTGCTGTTCAAAAGTTTGTTTACCGACGTTAAAATGCAGTATATCTCTAAATTGCATAACTTGCAGAATCGATGATTTTGCTGATATGCAGGCGCAGCTGCAATAATTTGCCAATCAAGGGAGAACGCTTGATTGTTCCTCCGAAGCTGCCAGGCTTTATCGGCGAGGGTTGTTACGGAGCGCATTTTCTCGTGCCTGATCGAAGATCGATGTTGGTATAGGCGAGCCTTGAAAGAAGTTGCGGTACATCCGACGTAATACCATTTGTTGATCCCGGAATTTATTGTACACCGGTAGACAATATTGCGTGCTAGGCACTGGTTATTCAGTGGGCACGTACCTGGTTTGGTGCAGTTACAACTATGTTTATGTTTTGCAGTAGAATCCTGGATAGTTTGGTGGGGTTGCGGTTGCGTGTTAGTGCGTTGCATGTTGCTATGCTGGTGCGCTGAGTCATTAGGGATGTACTTATTCAGTATTGCTGAGTTGAGTTTTCTAATTAGTTGTTCTATATTAGGTGCAGTGGAGTATGAGAGTCTAATGGTGCGCGAGTTAAAGATTTTATAGTATTTATGTGAAGTTGTAAAGTGTTTATTGATTAGTGTATAGAATTGTGAGATAATCTTAGTGCTAATAGAAGAATTGTACACGGGGTTATACCATATGTACTCTCTACGTCTGACTCTATTTGCTGGTTTGCACCTGTTAGTATGCCTATTGATGTGTGTGTGTGGTGCAATACTAGTTCGACTTAGATGTGTTTTATTCATAGTACTTATGTGGTTATCGTCTAGATATTCAATTTTCTCGCAGTAACTTGCTTTTCTAAGTGCGTCATTATAATATTCAGCATGCTCGTTGAAGGTCTGCAAATTAGACGACAGTCGGGAGATCCTTATGGATATATTTCTAGGGATAGATTTAATAATGGAATGAGGATGGTTCGATTTTACATTAACGTACTTAAGATTTTCATTAAGTTTGTGAAATGGCTCTATATTACCGTTATTAAGGTTGAAGGTAACATCCAAGAAGTTGACCACCTTAAGATTGTGTTCAAAGGTAATATTAAGCCCTAGTTCTAAGAAAAGTTTCCTAATGTTTTTACGTCGCCTTTCTAGGTTTTGTTTGTTCATATTCTTGACTAATAGAAGTGTATCGTCGCGGTATATTCCGCCGTGGAGGTCCGTAAATTCGCTCTGGAGTGTACATAGGTGAGACAGCTCGTAGTATAGCGGAACGGATAAATGAACACTGGCGAGACCTTCAAGATAGTAAACTATCATCTGTACTCTACCAACATGCTAAAATAGAACATAAGTGTAAATTAGAGAACATAGAAATCAAAATAGAATCTACACACATAAAAGACACAATGTTTAGACAAATCATAGAGGCAATAAACATAAATGAATTACAAGCAAAATTAAAAAGACAACATGAGTGGAACAGCAACATCACAGCTTACAATTAAGGACAAAATGAAAACACGTAGGCAAATAGAACAAACAACACACCAGTAACATGTAAATAAACAAATAAATAAACGAATATAAATACACACAGACACCCGGATGTAACACATACGCAAACTAAGCACACAACACACACAACAAGATAGCGTAGAACAGAGCAAAGGAGAGGCACAAAAATACAAAGAAAATAATCCCCAGTCACTGAAGAGGTCACGGAATGTGCGACGAAATAACTTTGACACTATATAAACAACCATCTGGTTGTGGAACCAACCAACCAACCGGAAATTTATAAATTCCTAAATTTATAAATTTATTATAATAAATTGAAGTGAAACAGATGGTGCGTGTGTTTCTTATTGCCAACATGACCCTCCCAAAGTATTGTAATATATATATATATTCATATATATATATATTCCTATATATATATATATATATATATATATATATATATATATACGATATTAAACAAATGGAAACTATATTTATAAAACCATATTTATTTCATTATACATATTTCAGGGATACCACATTAAAAATATGGCATGCCTTCTTCAGATAAAATACAATATATAAGCAGTTTTACAAATAAATTTGACGTACAATAAAAATATTGATAAACTTCCATTTAAAAAAGTTGGTTTGGTAGTGCTTCATATCAGTTATTACAAAATATTTACTCGTTGTAACCCAACAATTTTAAATAAAACTTTTGCATGTATATATATATATTTATTTATTCTGCTCAGAAGCGATTCTTAGAGCTGAAATGGTTGTAAATGACCCCATTGAGTGTAAACTCTAAGCTATATATATATATATATATATTCATATATATATATTCATATATATATATATATATATATTCATATAATATATGAGATCAAAAGATGGTTAAAGGAGTTCCATGTATTTTATTATGCGCAT
>OZ024746.1:55891053-55898553 GCA_964016885.1 Eledone cirrhosa
TGTTGGGTCGCACATGCTGGACACATTCTTCATCACTCGTACCAAATCTGCGATCAGAATATTAAACTTAGCACTACTGGACATTGCTGAGTTTTTGAGTATCAGGTATTTGGAGGCCATGGGTTTAGCATAGTGTGAGTGGAGAATTTGGGCTCTCTCGTCTATAGTGTTAATCCAGAGTTCTGTGTCTAATACAGGTAGTCTATTGTTAGGGTGTTTGGAAGGGAAGTCTATAGTTACAGTTATACTCTGGTGTATGGAATTAGCTATCTGCTGGATGCTTTCCATCGTGCTACGTTCTAAATCAAACTTGTTAGTGCTCTCTAGTGGGGGTGTTCTTATAACTATATTGATATCGTCTACATAACGAGAGTACATGATGAGGTCTATGGAGCTTTCATTAAGGAGGAGATATTTAAGTCTCCTTTCCCACCATACCATGAAAAGGTTGGCAACATCACCAGCTATGCTGACGCCGATGGCTGCTCCCTCATTTTGGGTGTAGATTTTCTCATTGAACTTAAATATGTGGCCCTTTAGGGTAGTTTTGATACTAGCCCCTATTGCATGTGCGACCATTTTTCTTACCTGATCAGTGTTTTGGGGGGTCCGTATAGCTTTGGTCCACCCAATCCACCTTCCTATGGGAGTCTTTTTAGCCATTGAGGTTATGGTGGGGGTCTACCTCTTATAGGTCTACTAGGGCAGAAACATCTAAGGTCATGGCTGTCTAGGTAGTCAGTGTCGTAGGTAAGTCTAAGAACAACATACACAAAAGTCAACGCACTCTACAGACAAAAACGCATCAACGGTAAGGAAATCCGAAATCTCATCACAGCAAACGAGAGAGATGACTTCATGAGCGTCATCCGACGCGAAACGAAATATGCTCAAAACGAATGCTGTAGGCATTTCAAGAAGAAATTAGAATGGATGAATAAGAAAAAACTACAAGAAAGGAAAATCGAATATTCTCAAAAATACCCAGATAACATCGACAACATCCGTATGAGTGATGTAAAACTACCGGAAGAATTTACCAATGACCACACAGTAAATATCTATGGGAACACTTTAATCAGTGAACAAGAACAACAAATCCTAAAGTTACCACCAAAATTTGCCATCTACAAAAAGATTAACCCTATGGAATGCAAAACGGAGCTGGAAAAGTGTTTCACAAAAATACGTTGGAATGCAAAGGTAAACAACAACAACAATAATAACGGTAGTAGTAATATAAACAATAACTCTGGGTATAGAAATAGCAGCCATAACCATAACAATGGCAGGAAAGTGAGAAATAGTGATAATAGTAATAATACTAGCGATAGACAGAACAACAACAACCACAATAATAATAATAATAGAAACGTTAACCACAGACACAGCAACAGTGACCACAGTAGTAATAACGGTAACAATACGAACAACAACAACAACAATAACCACAGTGGTAATAATGGAAATAGTACATGTAGCAACATCAACAAAAACAAGAAACATAATAATAGTAACAACCACAATGGTAGAAATAGCAGTAACAACAACAACAATAACGGTGAAGTAAACAACAATACATCTAGCAATCATAACAATAATAATATTAATGCTAATGATAGAAACAACAACAACCACCATGATAACAATAATAGCAACACACACAACTATGACGATAGAAATAACGACAACCCCTTAGAGAAACTATTTTTCAACCCAGCTGACAAAACATATAAGATGGGTAATATCTATCCTACGAGGTTACCCTTTAATAAAAGAGTTTGCATACCACAGCAAATAGATGACGAGACGGAGGCACAGTTCACCATAGCTAGAAATAAGATTAGACAAGTAGTAGACAGGTACACTATGAGACAGAGCAGACCAGAGGCCCAACAACTTGGGATAAAACCTGTAGAAGGCTTGGTTAGCCTCAAACAGCGCACAAGGGATGGTGAGGTAGTGTGTCTACCCACAGATAAGTCTGGTAGGATGTCAATAGATAGCATGCCGAACTACATCGAGGCAATGCAACCCCACATCACCAACACGAGCGAAGTTGCACAACTAACACACGATGGGAGAGAAAAAATCCTCAACGCTCACATGATGATGTGGACTGACATCCTAAAGCCAAGCAGACGCACTGCCAACAACTTCCAGGCGTCTAACAATGGCATACCACCCTTGTATGGGCTCCGCAAAGACCACAAGACAGTCGACGACCCGACAACAGGACCACCAACAAGACCCGTATGCGGAGCTAATATAGCTAGCAACTACAGGATCTCCTACTTCCTCTCAATGGTTATACGCCCCATAATCAAGATGTCCCCAGATGTATGTGAAAGTACAGAGGACCTCCTCAGCAGAATCAGTGAGTGCAACAAAAACAGGAGCCTATCCAACTGCGTAATAGGCAGCATGGATGTGGTGTCACTGTACCCATCCATTAACATTGATTTTGCTGTGAAAAGATGTGTGGAGATGATCATTGAGAGTGAGGTGGAGTTCTGCGACGTCGACACAGACGAACTGGGCCTCCTACTTAGACTTACCTACGACACTGACTACCTAGACAGCCATGACCTTAGATGTTTCTGCCCTAGTAGACCTATAAGAGGTAGACCCCCCACCATAACCTCAATGGCTAAAAAGACTCCCATAGGAAGGTGGATTGGGTGGACCAAAGCTATACGGACCCCCCAAAACACTGATCAGGTAAGAAAAATGGTCGCACATGCAATAGGGGCTAGTATCAAAACTACCCTAAAGGGCCACATATTTAAGTTCAATGAGAAAATCTACACCCAAAATGAGGGAGCAGCCATCGGCGTCAGCATAGCTGGTGATGTTGCCAACCTTTTCATGGTATGGTGGGAAAGGAGACTTAAAGATCTCCTCCTTAATGAAAGCTCCATAGACCTCATCATGTACTCTCGTTATGTAGACGATATCAATATAGTTATAAGAACACCCCCACTAGAGAGCACTAACAAGTTTGATTTAGAACGTAGCACGATGGAAAGCATCCAGCAGATAGCTAATTCCATACACCAGAGTATAACTGTAACTATAGACTTCCCTTCCAAACACCCTAACAATAGACTACCTGTATTAGACACAGAACTCTGGATTAACACTATAGACGAGAGAGCCCAAATTCTCCACTCACACTATGCTAAACCCATGGCCTCCAAATACCTGATACTCAAAAACTCAGCAATGTCCAGTAGTGCTAAGTTTAATATTCTGATCGCAGATTTGGTACGAGTGATGAAGAATGTGTCCAGCATGTGCGACCCAACAGAAATGGAAGGACACATCCAACACTTCATCAACCGCATGCAGTTCTCTGGCTACAACCAAAGAGACAGAGTCAGAGTATACGAAGGAGCCATGGAAAAGTATAAGACCCTCATAGAACTGGACATGAAAGGAATTTGCCCACTATACAGGAGCAAATCATGGAATAGCTTAGATAGGGCTAGACATAAGATAGGGAAGGCCACATCATGGTACGACAACCAGAGATATCAGAGTGTCATGTTTGTGGACGCCACCCCTGGAGGGAAATTAGCTAACCAGTGTAGAAAGGCCCTGAGAAAGACCCACTTAAAAATAAAGGTGGTAGAAAAGCCAGGAACCACCATAAAATCCCTGATCAGCAAAACCTACCCTTTTAAGAAAACCCACTGTACCAATAGGAAATGTATCATATGTAAGGTGAACCCCCGGATAAACTGTAAAACTAGAAACGTAGTCTATAGCATAAGATGTACAGAGGGTACTTGCAGAAACACGACAACAACATACATAGGTGAGACAGCTCGTAGCATAGGTGAAAGGATAGACCAACACTGGGGGGAACTAAAAGGACGAAAAAACGGGTCAGTACTATACGAACATGCTAGACAACAACATGACGGTAACATAGACAACATAGAAATTAGAATAATATCTAAACATAGGAATGACCCAGCAGATAGGCAAATCAGAGAGGCCAGTGAAATAGAAATTAGAAGACCAAAGCTAAACAGAAAGAATGAGTGGAACAACAACAACACCCAAACAAACAACACTGACCTAAGAGAAGTATAAATAAATAAGTAAATTAAATTAAATAAATAAAATAAGATAAATAAATACATACACAAGCACATAAACACACACTAGTCACCCAGCAGACACAACACTATACACACTAGTCACACATCACACATAACACTATACACACACGCAAACGCATGCGCAAAGAAGACAAAATAAAATAAGATAAACAAACAAGCAAATAAATAAATAAATATATAGACAGACTGAACAAAAAAAAATGGCGTAGACATACAACACAACAGGAGGAACAATGAATATAACACCACTGACGATGTTGCAGATGTGCAACGAAAGATTTATGTAAATTATGTAAACTATATATATATGTGTTTGTCTATATTGTATCTGTAATATTTTTGACCGCCGGTCAGTCAATGGCAACATTGAGGACCGAGTAAGTTAGATCGCAGATATATATATATAAAAGACAGCGAGAAGCGAAAACCAACCAAACAGTGAGTGTGTTCTGTTATTAATTCTGGCAATATTACGCAAATATGACCCTCCCCAAATATAACAATATATATATATATATATATATTTATATATATATTTATATATATTTATATATATATTTATATATATATATATATATATATATAGTTAAAAGAATAGAGGTGTAACACACAAGTTATTATATATTGGTAAACGGAATAGAAAATGCTGACAAATTGTTCACAGTTGAAAAATGGTTTAATTAGGAATAAAAGAGTATTAGTGATTGTATGGGTTAGTATTCAGTTGTGGTTTTAAGTTTTTAAGTTTTTACCGGTTGCGCATTTCTAAATGCTTTTCAAAAATAATTTTGAGATAGAGTGTCCGTGCTGTTTGCTCTGATCTGATTAGTTTTGGGAATTCTACCTGTTTTTATGTTAAAAAAATGGCTCCAGCGTTATTTTTGTGTTGTAAAAATGCTTGTGGTCAAAACAATTTTGATTGGTCGGTAGAGGTCATGTGAATGTAAAAAGTTGATTTTGCGCCAAGACTGTTTTTATGTTAAAATGTTAGAAAAGTGGCTCCAGCAAAGATTATGGTCAAAACAATTTTGATTGGTCGGTAGAGGTCATGTGGATAAAAAATTGGTTTTGCGCCAAGATTGAGAAATGACTCTTTCACAACAAATGTGTGTGTGTGTGTGTGTGTGTGTGTGTGTGTGTGTGTGTGTGTGTGTGTAGTAGTAGTAGTAAGGTATTCGATGCTGCGACAATAGCCACCAGCGATGTGTGTCAAATGGTTATTAAGATAAGTGTGTGTGTGTGTGTGTGTGTGTGTGCGTACATACACACAGCAGAGTCATTCGAAGGTCAAAAGATATTTTTCAGCTTTTGTCTTATACGGAGAAGTGCGTGTGTGTGTGTGTGTGTGTGTATAAGTCTCTTTGTATGTTGATGTACGCGTGTGTATGTGTCTGTGTATATATGTGTGTGTGTGTGTGTGTGCGTGTGTGGGTGGACCAGTATTTTTCCCCCCCCTGGTAAAATGGTGTACATTATTCGATTTTTTCAGTAAAATCGGTTCTCTTAATAGAACATCAACAATCTTAACAATAAAAGGTGTGAAATGATATTCACTATATACACATATATACACACACACACACACACACATATATATATATATGTTTTCACTACATACATATATATATATATATACATATATACATACATATATATGCACATATATTTTTTTGTATTGCACCATAGAGCATGTGTGTTTACGTGTGTCATTGTGTTTATATGTGGGTAGAGATGTGTGCTGATGTAGGTATGTATGTTGACGTGTGTATGTTGTGGGTTCGTCTTAGGGAGAAGTGTTTAGACGGGGTCCGTATTTGTTAATGAAGTAAGATTCCTTGCTGATGCGCTGGGTGTGGGTGGCATTATCTTTAAATTTGTAGAGGGGAAAGATTCTGAAGTTGGGATGATTTTGGGCGGCGCAGGTATCAATGTGTTCACTCAGTGGTATTTTCCTGTATTCCCGTATTTTAATTTGGGATCTATGGACAGTCATGCGTTGGCGGAGGCTGTTTTTGGTCTGGCCTATGTATTGTTCTCGACAACCTGAACAAGTTAATACATATATTAAATTTTCCGATGCACATGTGAAATTGTGTTTTACTATAAAACGTTGTCCATCTTTGAAATAGAATTCCGAACCCTCTATTAGGTTGATGCAAATGCCACAGTTGGGTCTATCGCATTTTTTTACTGTGGGTTTCGTTGTTGTGGTTGGCAGTACTTTGGCATGTGTTAAGATGTTTTTCATTGACTTGGATTGTCTTTTGCTTTTTATAATATCGTGTGTTCGTAGAATTTGGTTCATTCTATGGTCCTTTTTCAATACAGGGATGTTCTGGAGGATGGTGTCAAAGGCCTCGTTGTTGAGGGGGTTGTGTGTGGAGATGTATGGAAGAGCTTTTAGTTTTGGTTGATTTACTTTAGGGTGTCTAAGGTCCTGGGTACTGAGTTTTAGGGCACGTTGGATTCCATTGTCAATTAGTGATGCAGGGTAGTCCCTGCCTATGAGTGTGTCCTTTAGTTCTTGTAGCCGTAAGTAGCAGATGTTTTTATTGGAGACTATAGTACAGATTCTCTTGGCTAAGTTGTAGGGAATATTAATTTTAACGTGTCTAGGGTGGCAAGAGTTGAAGGGGAGGTATTGCTTGGAGTCTGTGGGCTTGTAGTATATGTCTGTTTCTATTTTTTTGTTATGGATCTTAATGAGGATGTCGAGGAAGGGGAGTTGTTGATGGCTGTATTCCATTGTGAAGTTAATATTTGTGTTGAGCCCATTTATAAGGGTGTGAAATTCTTTAAGTTTTTCGATGTTTTCGTGCCAAAGGATGAAGCAGTCATCAAGATATCGCTTCCAGTTCCTTTCAATATGTAAGTGGAGGGTGTTTCCAAATTTGTTTAGGACTTTAGTGTAGAGGGTGATTTCCAGGTATCCCATGACTAGGTTGGCATACGTAGGGGCTGTTTTCGTTCCCATAGCGGTCCCAGATTTCTGCCTGTAGGGTTTGTTATTGAAAACGAAGTAATTGTTCTCCAAGATAAATTTGAGTCCCTCTATCACGAATTCTTTTTTGATGCGTTGTGGAAGTTCATTGTGGAAGCTATCCAGCCAGAATTGGATAGCTTCTATTCCTAGGTTGTGGGGGATGTTGGAGTATAGGTTGACTACATCGAACGTCACTAGTAGGGTTTGTTCAGAAAGTGGCATATTAGGGAGGTGATTGAGCATATCTAGGTCGTCCCTTATATAGCTTTTGATGTGCTTGAGGAAGGGTTTGAGAAGGGTATCAATGAAGTTGCTAAGACGGTGCGTTTCGCAAGCGGGGCCTGCTATTATAGGTCTTAATTTGAGATCATTGGGTGAGGGGACATT
>OZ024746.1:55906053-55913553 GCA_964016885.1 Eledone cirrhosa
TTCTATTTATTTTCTAATGTCTGTGCATTACACAAAGCTCACATATTGTTTCCTTGACCTACGATCATCTCCATTCTATCCTTCTGGCTTTGATGCTTCACTTAATTTTCTTCCAAGCAAATGCACTTAATGCTTGTCCAATTACGTCATTCTTTCTTTCAATCATTACATACTTTATGCTTTCTCTTTGCACTTAAATATCGATTCTATATAAGGTGGAGGCCATTGTGATTGACATTCATGTTTTCATGTACTGGATTGGCAGTATCGGTAGAGGGTCGGACGCCATCCTTTCCAGAATAGTTACGCCCCTTTACGATCTGAGTTAAAATCCCGCCGAGGTTGACTTTGCCTTTCATCCTTACGGGGTCGATAAAATAAAGTACCAGTAATGCACTGGGTAATTGCTGGCCTTGTGCCTAAAGTAGAAACAATTATTATACATGGTCAAAATATATGGACACAAAAAACTGGGCGTAAAGAATGGTGCAAATATATAGAAACACACATACACACAGGCACACACATATACACACGCACGCTGACACACACATACATGCGCACGCGCCCCCAGTCACACACACACACATTTATATAGTAGATATATATATACAATATATATATGTATATATGTATATATATATATATATATATATATATATATATATATATATATATATATATATATATGTATATATATACAATGAAAGTGTGGTAAGAAACAGGTGGACCATAACGCACCAGATTACTCGATATTTAGAGTAGTAGAGTGGTTAATAGGAAAAGAGTCAGGACCCCGACGGCTGACCTCCCGCCGTTTCGACAGCTAGATCGTAACTACCCGAGTAGAAACTGGAGTTTGGTAGTAGTGTCGGGATTTGAGTGTGGTACGTGTCGAAAAGTGCTCCACTACCGAAGTAGGAGCTAAAGAACGATGAAAGTGTAAGAAACCCTATATATATATATATATATATATATATGTATGTATGTATGTATGTATGTATGTATGTATGTATGTATGTATGTATGTATGTATGTATGTCGCATGGTCGGGTCGTCGGCGACTAAACCGGCAACCCCACTAAGTTGGTGAGAAGGGTGATTTTGGACACCCAGCAGGACAAAAAACAAAACCTGAGAAAGGGCAGAAAAACTCATAAGAATCAACAGCCATCAAAAAGTGTGTAAATATGTATATACACATGTAAATATGTATGTATATGCGCGGGGACATATGAATAGTCGGACTGGACACCCGATCACGCGGTTAAACCACTGTGAGTGAAGGACTCTTAGCCTTGCTCAGGGCATTCTTATAGGAGAGGAAACTCAGGAAACTGGGATAACTCCGATATAGAACCTGCGGCTCAGTAGTTACCGATAATGTTGATCTTTTCTTCTTTTCGGGTTATAGCTATTGTCGCTCAGAGCGTGGGATTGGCTTAGTGCACAGTCTGACCTCACTTTAAAAAATATCTTCACGCACAGAATTAATTAATAATTATTAATAATGGTATTTCGTGCAATGGACATACGCGATAACGAGGGGGCAGCCATTATGTATCTATGTATATATATATATATACACTTATACACCGGTGTATATGGATAGGTGTCCTCTTTATTCACCATATTTTCATATTACAGCAGCTGTGCGCCTAATTACCTATCACGCACCATACGATTTATGTTCTATCACTCTCTCTCTTAACTCTTCACCCTTTCTCTCACTCTAAACTCCCTACATTTCCCCCTCTCTCCTCTGCCTCTCTCTCTCTCAACTCATTCTATCTCTCTCTCTCAATTCTCTCTTCAATTCCGACCCTGGACAACAGTATATTATAAATGAAACTCAAGCGCAACAACAATAACAAAAGTAACAACATTAACAACAGCAGAAAAAACAAAATCAGCAACAACAAACACACACACACACACATGCATGTTATCATTTAACTGTTGTTGCAATAGTTGATATTGTTGTCTTGATACAAGTTCTGACTATTTGTATTGGCAAGCTTTCCACCTGAGGGAGTTCTACCATTCTTATAGTTATATATTTTTACCTTTTGACTTCAATTTTGATGCCGAATCCGAAATGATAGATAAAGCAATACTTTAACTGAAATCTATTTTACGTGAATGTACCGAAATCCTCACACACACAGACAAATCGCACCCACACGTGCACAAGCACATGCACCTCCCCCCCCCACACACACACACATACACACACACACACACACACACACACACACATACACACACACACACAAAAACACACACACACCCTCACAAACTCACGCACATATACACACATATACCCGCATACCCACACATATATATATATATATATATCTATATATATATATATATATGTATATATATATATATAAATATATATAGTGCTGAAACACTGGAAAGTAATATCCGTAGTGGTAGAGCACTCAGTCCAAGGGACGAGTTAGGTTGAAGTGATTACACAACAGTTAGTTCACCATACTCGGTATGGTGAACTAACTGTTGTGTAACCACTTCTATATATATATATATACATGTATATATGTATAAACCAATGTCCATACACGTGTAGATCTATCTATCTATCTATCTGGGCGCCTGGCACACTGAGTGTGCCCAGGCGCTCACCGCCCTCTGGCAAGCGTATCCGGTTATCAGTGGAGACTCCACCGCAACATTCTATAGAGGGCTGGTACGCAGCAGGTGCGACGACGCCCTCGGAGAAGCCCTAGACATGGAGGAGGACGAACTGGCCAGCCTGTTCGGTAGGACATTCAGCCCGGGACCTATGAACAACTTCCAGAAGTCCCTGGCCTGGCAGTGCTACCGAGGGGCTTTACCCGTTCGAGAAAGGCTCTACAGACACGGGCGCCCGGGTAGGGACCCCGCCAAAAAGATCTGTCCCAGATGCGTGTGCGACGAGGAAACCGTTGCACACGCATTGGTACACTGCTCGGGCGTAGCCGATCTGTGGGGCTATGTCGAACAACTGCTGTCAAGGGTGGGGCCGATCCGGTTGACCACCGAGTCTATTGTAATGATCAAGCCGCCTCCCCCCTTCAAAGATGAAGCAGAGGCGGTGTTTCTGTGCGTAATAGCCATGGCGAAAGAGGTTGTATGGTGGACGCGTCTGAAAGGACTGAGGTCAGGCACCTTTCTCTCTGGCCAACAACTGGTCCGTTTCTTCCGATATCATTTCGGAAGAAGGATCAGGATGGAGAGAGAGGTGCTCCACCCCAGTCGTTTTTATGAAAGGTGGGTGAAAGTGGCGAGAATGGCCCGTGTGAATGGGCCTTCTCTTTACATAAGCCTGTAGGTGGAGAAGAGGAAGGAACGAGGGAGCACCCCCTCTCTGTGCTCCTGAGGAAAAGGGTTGCACACTTTTTTCGGGGGTGTGTGCGACCCCCCAAGGCGCCTCCTCTCTATTGAGGATTTTGTTACAAATTTTATTTTTTGTTATATTTTATTTTATTTTATTTTTATATTTTGTTATTGCCTCCTCCTTATTGAGGACGCCTTTTTGTGTAAACTCCCCCTTTGTACTTGTCCCACTTTTGATGCCCTGGTGGCAAATAAAAGAAACATATCTATATATATATATACACATACATGTATGTATGCGCGTGAACATATGCATGAACACAAATAATAAAATATGCACCAATACTATATATATATATATATATGTGTGTGTGTGTGTGTGTGTGTGTGTGTGTGGTATACTATGTACCAATAGGTAGAACTGGTGATTCCGGTTACTGTATCATGTTTCACTAAATTAAAGCCCTCGATGTTATGCATATCATACATCGTAGACATAGTATACCACGACTGATGCAGGATCGAAGTTTAATATTCATTAAAAGCAATATAAATCCAGGCAGGAAACTTGTTTAGATTTTTAATTTTGCAAAAATGCTTTACTTATTTCAATCGCCCAGGATCGTCATCCGATCATGATACAACACTTAGGTGATTTCATCTGATGTTGATGGCTGAATTAGTTATATAAGATTACGGTGAACATAAACAGTGAATATTGGATAGATTTGGCTGGAAGAGGTCTTACCAATTCGATGTTATTATAACGGTAAACCACCACGAATAACACACAACCAGTAATACTAAGCATTGTGAGATGGTAAGAGTGATGGACTGGGTGGGGACCGTTAGTGGTGACAGAAATACTACTGTCCTTAGTAAAGACCATTTATTAATCACAACCGAGCATTCCTCCGTAACGAAATAATTGTTTCTACTTTTGGCACAAGGCCAGCAATTACCCAGTGCATTACTGGTACTTTATTTTATCGATCCCGTAAGGATGAAAGGCGAAGTTAACTTCGGCGGGATTTGAACTCAGAATGGAAAGGGCGGTAGCTCGTCAAAGCATGGCGTCCGACCCTAAAATAATTGTTTCTACTTTTGGCACAAGGCCAGCAATTACCCAGCACATTACTGGTACCTTATTTTATCGACCCCATAAGGATGAAAGGCAAAGTTAACCTCGGCGGGATTTGAACTCAGACCGTAAAGAGACGTAACTATGCTGGAAAGCATGGCGTCCGACTCTCTACTGATACTGCCAATTCACCGACTTTGAAATAATTGTTTCTACTTTAGGCACAAGGCCAGCAAACACACAGTATATTACTGGTACTTTATGTTATCGACTCCGTAATGATGAAAGGCACGACTTTGAAATAATATCTGTGTAAAAGTCTGTCAGTAGTCATTGGCCGAAAACCAAAATAGCGTGACGGTGAAATCTTAAAGGGTTATAAGTGCTATAAAACCGTACAGGATTATTGAAATTGTATAGAGTCCATGGCTGATGCAGCGGATGTTACTGGCCATCGTCCGGGCGAATGCTTTTGCCCCCTTGCCCAAGGCCCCAAAAAATATCAAAGTAGGTGTGCGTGTTACGTTAAATAAACTAAGAAAAATTAATTAGGAAAAATTTGATTAAATATATATTAATGTGTTGATAATATACGGTTACAGAGGTGGTTAATTATATTCTTAATGTCAAAGAGTCGTGAACGTAAATTATTGAATGATTAAGGTTAACAAAACTATTTCGCTGATATGTTTGATTACCGCTTAATCATTCAATAATTTACTATACTATAAATAAACATTTTAGTCCGGCCTTTTGTTGTTTTTAATGAGTTATATATATATATATATATATATATATATATATAAATACAATATCGGAGAAAGCTTTTTAGCGATACTCCGGCCAAATTCCAACTCACTCAACAAACATTGGGAAATAAGTGATTATATTCCCAATTGTGCGTTTGGGGTGCTAACTAAAATTATTGCGTGGAAAATTGGCTGTATTATTTCATATGAGACATATCTAATATATCTCCTCCCAGACGGACGTCTCGTTTCATTATAGGATTCCTACAATTTGGGTAAAATTATACCAATTTATGTAGGAGCTTGTATACCATCAATAGATATATATTCAAGTGGGCTCCTATAATTCATCAGTGGGTGCCAAAATAATACTAATATTGATAATCTAACCAACATCAGCATTTAGCGATAATCATCATCTGTGCCTGAGGTATCTGTCAGGTTGCCAGTCCAGCAGTTCTAAAGAAGTGCTCAAACTGATTCAACAAATGAGGAAGTAACTTACCGCAAAAAAAACAATACATGCGCATGACAATGAATTATGAAAGGAATTCAGGCCACGTGCTAAGAACTCAATTGGAAATTGAAAAAATATCTGTGTGTACAACATTTGATGACACACACATATATTTTCTCGGGCAAAATAACAGAATGAGATATAAGGAACAATCAATATTCATATATAAAAAAATAAACAAAGAAATGCTAACCTTATACCGGGAATTTTTTTTCAAAACTGCTGCGCCAAGAGTAAATAAATAAATACAATATCGGAGAAAGCTTTTTAGCGATACTCCGGCCAAATTCCAATATATATATATACAGAGAGAGAGAGAGAGAGAGAGAGAGAGAGAGAGAGAGAGAGAGAGAGAGAGAGAGAGAGGGGGAGAGAGAGAGTTCGTGATGCCGAGACCGAGGATACCTCTAATCATGGGAATATTTAATGCATGGGGAGAGGCAGAGTGGGTATAGAGATATGTAAATTCCCGAACACGGTGCAAAGCGGTTTTGGCTTCTGTGTTCAGCAAGCTTTTGCGAGGGTGTAGTAATGTTTGTACGGTTTGAAAGAATAGGTGAATTGGCTTGGTAGAGATTTGGTGAATTTATCATAGTAGCAAACCGAGTGTGTATGTGTATGGGTGTGCGTATGTTTGCGTTTATCTCAGCTTATTTCCCTTAACTTAATAGTTCGACAAATATAATAAAAGCGCCCTCCTTAAAACAATAAGTACTGATGCCGATAAGATCGATTAAACAACCGAGTGCTTTATCATATCCGTATCATATCCTCTGCATTAACATTGAAACCAGTAGAACAGAGAAGTAAATACACTACAATTGTGACAATTCACTGTCGTAGAAATCTTGTGAAGAAAGGATCTCTATTATTTCTTTATTTTTATTTTTGCTTTCTATCCCAATTTCCTAATTTTACAAAGCTTCACATAAAATTCAATTTGATTAGGTTTTAAAATATCTTGAATATAAACATCTAATAACTATTATTATTAATATATATTTATTCGTAATTTGGTGAATATTTCATTTTCTTTCTTTTTCCCTATCAAAACTTTCGTAATGAAACATTTCTCGAGTTTTGTACCGGTAAAATACAGCATGAGCGAAAATCTATGAATAATTTAATATTCAAAATTAATATTTGCACTGACTTAAATAAATCGACATTGGTATAATTAAAGATATCTTTTGGATTATTTCCCAAAAATATTCGAAATAACTGCAAAGAAAGCAGTGAGACAATATATTTTAAATATCTTCATTTAAAACAATATATATATATATATAAATATATATATATATATAAATATATATATATATATATATATGTGTGTGCGTGCGCGTGTGTGTGTGTGTGTGTGTGTGTGTGTGTGTTTGTGTGTGTGTGATTGTATGTGGCTTTGATTGTATGTGGCTGTGTGTGGTTGTGTGTGGGAATGTTTGTATGCATGTATGTATCTATGTATATGTATATTTACATTTTTCATATTCATAGAATGAAGAACAATCAACACTCGTATTATTGAATTTAATTTGCTTTGAATTGAATATATCTTACACTCACACACATATAAATCTGATTGTGTTTGAGAGTATGTGAATGCATATGTATGAATGATCTAGCTTTTAAGAACAACCTAGCGTTCTTGGTAGCTATAGGACTTTAATATGTACATTTGACGTTATTATAAAACCTTAAAAACAAGAAAGAACAGCATGAAGTATAGTAAATATCGGGAGAAGAGAGCTTAAACAGACGATGTTTTCTCTGCATAGTCGCTCGATTTCCTAGAAAGAAAATTGCGATCT
>OZ024746.1:55918553-55938553 GCA_964016885.1 Eledone cirrhosa
AAGGTCAGGTTTATCATCTTATCGGATCACTGGAGCCTGTAGATAATAAAGAGCCCCGATTTCTCCAGGTCTACTTCATGTCCAACTGCCTTCAACAAGCTACAAGGCGAATTACATTTGCCTTCCCAAAAGAAAAAACGAATAACTTAACTGACTGTCCACAAGCAACAAGGAAATATTCAATTGCCTATGACACTAGACAGGTGCTCCTTTTTGAACTTCAAGACATGCTTCATAGTCACAACAGCTATGTTCAGAGCTTTAAATATGCATTAGAAACAGCTCCTGTTGATAATTACTATGTTGTCATTGATGCTGACAAGCGGCCATCTGGAGAACATGCAGGCCGCTATAATTCACCTTCTTTGAATGAGGTTGCGATACTTCTCGCTGGTGATCAGCACAACAAACGTGACATTGTTATCAAGCATCGCGACCACGGACTTCAACGGATCAGTGAAACACACAGATCATACGAAGCACTCCAATACCCACTGCTTTTTGTATATGGAGAGGATGGATACCATTTTGGCATTCCACAATGTAACTCTACCAATTCAGAGGTTCATTCTACCAAAACAGTTTCATGCAAGGACTTCTATGCATTTCGATTCATGATCCGAGATGACTGTTTTAATCACCTCCACCGCTCTCAAGACCTTTTCAACCAGTATGCAACTGACATGTGTGCAACAATGGAATCAGAGAGATTGTGTTTTATCAAACTCAATCAAAAAAAGTTGCGTTGTGACAGCTATACACCTTCGGGATGGAATGAACAATGATGCGGATCCTGAGAGTCTTGGAAAAGTATGCATTCTGCCCTCTATCTTCACGGGAAGCCCTCGATATATGCATGAAAGGACTCATGACGCCATGACAATTGTACGACATTACGGTAGGCCAGACTTATTCATAACTTTTATATGTAACCCCAATTGGAAGGAGATTGAGGACGAACTCCTTCCTGGTCAGAACGCCACACGCCGACATGATCTCGCAGCTAGAGTATTCCGACTTAAGTTACTTAAGCTTATGGATCTTATGAAATTAGGGGAGGTTTTCGGACCAGTTCAATGTGACATGTACACAATCGAATGGCAAAAAAGGGGCCTCCCCCATGCTCATATTCTTATTTGGCTGACAACAAAGGTTAGTTCTAACGACATTGACAGGATCATCTCTGCAGAATTACCAGATCCTTCCACTGACAAGGACTTGTACATGAAAGTTAGGGCACATATGGTGCATGGTCCATGTGGGCCTGGCTTTAGAACCGACTTACCATGCGTTACAGGCAATAAAAGATGCACTAAAAAATTTCCCCGTCAATTTATTCGCGATACTCAGACTGGCAATGATGGCTACCCATTATATAGACGTAGGCGACCTGAAGATGGAGGTTTTACGGCTAGGGTTAAGAATGGTGAGGTTGACAACAGATGGATCATTCCCTAGTGTCCACTCCTGCTCAGTACTTTCAACGCACACATTAATGTTGAATTCTGTAGCTCCGTCAAGTGCATCAAATACATATGTAAGTATGTTAATAAAGGTTCTGACGCTGCTTCGTTCGGTATACTCAACGAAAATAATAGAGACGAAGTAACACAATTCCAAGTAGGTCGATACATAAGTAGTAGCGAGGCCTTTTGGCGAATCTTTGGTTTTCCAATACATGATAGGCACCCTTCAATTGTAAAATTAGATGTACACCTAGAACACGGTCAACGGGTGTATTATACCAATGAAAATGCCGCTGAATTAGCACAGACCCCAAGGGAGACAACTTTAACTGGATTCTTCAAACTGTGCAAATACGATGAGTTCGCAAAATCATTGCTGTATCCTCAGGTGCCATCATACTACACATGGAACAAAAAAACATGGTGTCGCAGAAAGACTGGCCAACCAGTTATTGGAGTTCCTGGAATCAAATTCACTAATTGCTTGGGGCGAGTGTATACGGTTCCTCCAAATCAACACAGGTGCTTCTATCTTCGAATGCTACTGCATGAGGTCAAAGGACCGACCAGTTTTCAGGACCTCAGAACTTTCAGTAATCGTGTTTGGTCTACATACAGAGATGCCTGTTTGGCTCGTGGAATGCTTGAAGATGACTCACGATGGGATGCACCTTGGTGGAGATCGCTTCATCACACTCAGCTGGAAGCCTACGAGAGGTCTTTGCAAAGCTTCTTCACTTATGTAACATTTGTGATCCCTACACATTATGGTTGAAGTTTCGGAACCAACTGTCTGAGGACTTCCTTCACCAGGCTCAACTACTACTTCCTGACATAGAAATATATTTCAGTGATGATTTATACAATAAAGGGCTTATAGATATAGAGGACAGGGTTTTCCTTATGGGTGGGAATGTCCTGCCAGCATACGGTCTTCCACAAACCCACCGCACTGATTCTAATAAAATTCCAATTCTCATCATCCAAGAAACATCTTATGATGTCGATGCTCTAGCTAGATATGTGTTTCAAATGGAATCAAAACTACTTCCTGATCAACAATTAGCATACAACACTATCACTGATTATGTATTTCATCGATCGGGTGGTATCTTCTTTCTTGATGCCCCTGGAGGCACTGGAAAACCTTTGTGACTAAACTTATTCTTGCCAAAGTTAGACAGAATGAAGTTATCGCAATAGCTGTTGCATCATCTGGTATTGCTGCAACACTACTTCCTGGCGGCAGGACAGCACATTCTACCTTTAAGCTTCCGCTTAACTTGGTATCAGCTGAAACACCGCTCTGTGACATCACCAAGGATAGTCCCAGAGCAGAACTGCTACGGCGGTTCCAACTGATTGTGTGGGATGAATGTACCATGGCTCACAAAGGAGCTATTGAGGCCTTAGATAGAACGCTAAAAGACATTAGAGACTGTCAGGAGACCATGGGGGGTGTAACTCTTTTGCTTTCAGGGGACTTTCGACAAACTTTGCCGGTTATTCCAAAGGGCACCAGAGCGGATCAAGTTCGGGCCTGCCTGAAGTCTTCTCCATTGTGGCAACAGGTAACAACACTTCGTCTGACCACTAACATGTGTATTCAACTGCATGGCGATACTGTGTCTGAAAAATTTGCTGAAGACCTTCTCATTCTTGGCGACGGCAAAGTACCTTCAGATGTGCATAGAGACATTGCACTCGACAATATATGCTGTCTGGTTAACACTGTCGAAGATCTCAAGGCAGCCGTTTTTCCCAGCTTGGTAGATAATTACCGCAATCATGCATGGCTGTGTGAGAGGGCTATATTGGCTCCTACAAATGTCACTGTCTCCGCCATTAATCGCCAAATGCTTGAAAGTCTTCCTGGAAATGATATGACTTTTAAGTCTATTGATACCAATGTTGATCCACATGATGCGGTCAGTTATCCCATTGAATTCCTCGATTCATTGGACATTCCTGGTCTACCTCAACATATTTTGTCTCTCAAGGAAGGATGTCCAGTTATACTTCTCAGGAATATAACTCCTCCCGAGCTTTGCAATGGTACACGCCTTGTTGTCAATAGGATGTCACAGCACATTATTTATGCTACGATTATGTCAGGGTGTGGAAAAGGAGAAGATGTTTTAATACCTATGGTAACTCTTACTACATCAGAAGTGGATGCACCCTATTCTTTTAAAAGAACTCAATTTCCCCTTCGTGCTGCCTTTGCTATGTCCATCAACAAGTCCCAGGGTCAGACTTTATCTGTTGCAGGACTTCACCTGGAGGAACCATGTTTCTCACATGGACAATTCTACGTTGGATGTTCTCGAGTTGGCAGCCGGAATAACCTTTTTGCCTTTGCTCCAAATGGAAAAACAAAGAATATTGTATACCGTGAGGTTTTATAGAGTTTTTATGTTCAAAATGGCAATGTTACACCAACTGCCTTAAATATATAGCATCTACGAAACCTGAAAAAAGGAGGAGACATATTCAACATTGACGCAGTGCATTCTATTGACACCTAGACATACTTTCAGTGCATTTGCAGAGTAATTTACAGTTACCAATGCAACAGTGAATCACTTCTCATTTGAATTGTCTACCATTGTACAAATATATGTCAAACAACAGAACTATATACAAACTTATTCGCACTTCGTATTTGCACACACCGCCATCATATGCACCCACACATACGCCCACACACAGTCAAAAGAACGACATACATGCGTGATCATGCATTAACACACACGCGACATCAGCAACTTCGAAACTGACGACATGACGCCAACTTCTTAACAAGCACAACGCCTCTGACACCATAGGACACATCACGAGACCTATAGGCCCGGCATTGCTTGCAAGTGAAAGTGGACTCTGGAATTGATGCTTTCGATTGTTAAGGACACCCCTCCAGTCGCTGACAAGTCCGGCGTTTAATACATAGACACACACAACTTGCCGCATACATACACAGATCGTTTCCGTCATTTCTTTCATTGTTTCAATATACATTCCGACATGGACAACAAGCGACAACAGCATTTCTGGTGCGTCAAAGTAAACTTTCGTCATCATTCTCAGTTGCACCTGAAGATGGAAGCAGCATTTCTGTTTTGTTGATTTTAGTGATTCTTTTTGGTGAATATGGCATTTGCTGCAGCTATCCATTTCGCATGCTGTGGCTGTCTATAATCTGCCCGTCAAACTCACCATGGGTATGTTATGAGCTCTTCATACTTTATACTTAAACATCTGAGCTATTACATTGTCAATATTTTTTATCACAAGTGCAAACCTCTTTGATGCTGCCTGCCCCCTCGACTTCAGATAACGCATTTTTTTTTTTGTTCTTCATGTCCATCCAATTTCTTTGTTTCAAAATAACTGATAATTTGGTTACGCTAATGTTTTTCTCTGCGTTGCAGTGTTTACATTTTCGATCTTTGTTAATAAATAACTAGTGCAGTTTTTATACCCAGCATCCTCTTTTGTTATAACATTCGGGTTATCGTTATGTTTTCTTAACTTCATAAGGCATATTGTTGGTTGAGGGAATATTAATCAAAAACACCACATGCAAGTCTGCACAGTAGACACTACAGTTTTTTAAGCCAAAAAAGAAACTTAACATTGTAACTTTAACACAGCTACTGAGCGACCCCGAGCAACGCCGGGCTTTACTGCTAGTATATATATATACATGTTTCTACTTTAGGCACAAGGCCAGCAATTACCCAGTGCATTACTGGTACTTTATTTTATCGACCCCGTAAGGATGAAAGGCAAAATCAACATCGGCGAGATTTGAACTCAGATCGTAAAGGTACGTAACTATGCTGGAAAGCATGGCGTCCGACCCTCTACCGATACTGCCAATCCACCAATAATGATATAATATATAATACGATATGTCGTAGTGGAGACGTCAGGTGTCCTTGGCCATAGGGCTACCTCCCTACTCACCACCACCGGAACGGAGTTGGCTACCCGTAGGTGTGAGCCTCGTGGGCTGGAATATCTTTTCGAACGCGCTTCCCTCCCCATCCTCGGAGGAAACACCTCTATTCTGTCCGTCAGATCCGTGTGGTGGCCAGAGGGTGGGACGAGTGAGTGAGACGGAGGCAGTAACTATACAAACGTTGAAATATTTTTTAGAGTCAAGGGTTAATTGATTTTACTATGCCTGTGCGCGGCCACCCTAGTATGCTTGTATGTACTATAGGGTCATTATTCAGTATTTTAGACACAAACGCAAACACATTTCTTTCATTAGAAATATAGGTAGAGTTTTATAATTTCGCTCGTTAGGTATGACAGGTGAAATTTAAGATTTTTCCAGGGATTTCTAATGTCTTTTCAACGAATCTGACTTTCAAAGCCGTCGGCATTTATTCGTTTTTTAGTTAACTGGGGAAGGTCGGCAGGGAAAACAAATTTCAACGCGGGACGGATGTAATTGTAAAACATTAAAGGAAGGTGGCACGGGCAGGGAGGGGTAAAGTGTATATATTTATCTAAATACCTTCCATCATAATTTTATATATCACATGTATCATAAATACTATACATTCCGGAGGCTGCCATCACACGATTTGTTGATTACATAACAGTCTTCTCTCTCTCTCTCTCTCTCTCTCTCTCTCTCTCTGTGTTTGGTTGTGCACTCTTCTTTGAGTGGTTTTGGGCTGCCATTTCTAGCCGCTCATTCCCCCAAGGCCACTGGTTCACTGACCTTTGCACGCATTCACTTCTCTCTACCACGTGTTTCGAGGCAGTTATCTTAAATTTTCTTAGAGTTGTCTGGAATGTATAAACTTAACACACGCTGATGAACCATAGCTATTTCCATTCCATTCCTAATTTTGGGGGGCGAAACAAATCTCTTTGGATTTGTACGTGTGTGATATATAGTTATAGAGGTGGGTATATTCATGTTGATTTATATTTTTAATTATTATGTGCCTACATCACCTTTCGTAGTTTATAGATTCCATACACTGGTAGTTTTCCCTGTTTATTAATAGCACACACTCTCTCTCTCTAGTGTGTTATCCTTTCTAAATATTGTATATTTATACATATATACATACATGTATACACACACACATACATATATATATATATATATATATATATATATATATATATATAAATATACAATATGTAGAAAGGATAACATATATATATATATATGCAGAAGTTATATTTAATTTGTTGGGATTCAACAAGCTTAAAAGTTTTATAACTGATATAAAGCACTCAACAAGTTATGGAGTATATATATTCAATATATTAATAAATGGAAACTATATTTATAAAACCATAATTATTTTATTACATATATTTCAAGGGCAACCAAGCAGTTTTGGTGCGCTTTTATCAGATAAAATACAAAATTTGTTTTATAAAAATCAATACCCTTAGAAAAACAACAGTGACGGTTGAAGGTTCGCTGGATAGTCAGCAGACCTTCAACCGTCAATGTTGTTTTTTATGAGACAAATTTTATATTTTATCTGATGAAAGCGAACCAAAACTGCCTTGGTTGCCCTTGAAATATATATAATAAAATAATTATGGTTTTATAAATATAGTTTCCATTTAATAATATATTGTATATATATGTATGTATGTATATATAAATATACAACGTGTAGAAAGGATAAAACACTAGAGAGAGAGAGTATATATATATCCAGGGAGTGTAACGCGGAGGTACTACAGGTTCACCCGGTATCGAGGTGTAGAGCTAGACAGAGTGTAGTATAATACAATATAACAAGGACGAGTGGTTACTCATTCATCAAGTTTATTGGTTGGTGACGCGCGTTTCGCTGTTGATCAGCTCCAGGTTCAATCTGTATCGAACTAACCCGACTCTGTAATCAACTGCTCGTCGGATCTCTTTTGTGGTAATGGCGGAAGGAACATATATATATATATATATATATATATATATATATATATATATATATATATATTTCTCTCCCTCTCTCTCTCTCTCTCTCTCTCTCTCTCTCTATATATATATATATATATATATATATATATATATATATATATATATATATATACTGAGAGAGAGAGTGAGAGTGGGAGTGTCTTTGTATATGTGTACCTTCTAATATGTGCGCACATTTATCTTCCTCTAGCTCTCATTTGTCAGCTAATTTCATAGGTTCATTCTATTAAAATAAAGGGCGGTGGATTGGCAGTATCGGTAGAGGGACGGACGCCATGCTTTGCCGCATAGAGTTACGGCCCTTGCCATTCTGAGTTCAAATTCCGCAGAGGTTAACTTTGCCTTTCATCCTTACGGGGTCGATAAAATAAAGTACTAGTAATACACTGGAATAATTGCTGGCCTTGTGCCTACAAGTAGAAACAATTATATTAAAATACTGGACAGCATGGTAACGGGAGATCCTTTCCTTCGACCACACACACCCACACCCACACACACACATACACACACATATATTTATATACATATATATATATATAATATAAAACGAAAAATCAGTGGTGCATCTGAACTCAATTTTTCGTTTGTTACAGTTGTTTCGCCGGCGGACAGCTCGAGATATATATTTATATGTAAATAAGCGCCGGGCCGGAACATCTGGATCGCGGATTACAGCTGACGAAGGATTCTTTCTTATTTTCTTTTCTTCTCTTGTTTCGTCCATACCACTATCCTAAGCCTTGTTATATATATATATATATATATACATATATACATATATATACACACATATATATATATAATATATATAATATATATATATATATATATATATCTATGTTTATATATATATATATATATATATATATATATATACGTATATGTATATATATATATATATATCTATGTTTCTATATATATATATATATATATATATATATATATTTATATATATATATATATATATATATATATATATGAGAGGTATAGAGATTGTTTTAGCAAGAAGCTAACGGCATTCTATAACATATATGCGACTATAACGTCAAGATGGGAAAAGTAGTTAACGAAAGATTTAGGAAAACTAACTCAAACTCATTTCAAAAGAGAATCAGGATATAAATTCATCCACAGAATTTAGTAAAATCCAGGGAAAATCTATAGACCTTTAACTCATGATAAAATAAAGTTTGAAACACTTATCCTTCAATTTGGAATAACATCAAATGCTCTGTATAGTCTTAAAAGACTATTTCATGAAAACTTTCGGTGGAGATGGTCACGGTTGGAATTTCAATCATCAGCAGAGCTCAACAGAAAACCAGGGCTCTCACAGTAATATAATCCAAAAAAGGGAATTCTAAAACTGGCTAGTTCGCCTTCATGTGTATTTATGAAAAAGCACATGAGGAAAAAACGGGGCTAGTGACGTCAGGATGGAAGTGAATGTTTATTTACAAGAAATAGCAGTCAAATACATTCTGAAAAAAAACTCTACAAAGGAGTTCAGCAAAATAGCAATAATTATCACAGTTTTTATGAAAAAAAACCGGGGATTAGTCACAGATAGTTTAAGCACTCTAGGAAAAGAATCCGAGTATAAATATAAATGAGAGGTATAGAGATTGTTTTAGCAAGAAGCTAACGGCATTCTATAACATATATGCGACTATAACGTCAAGATGGGAAAAGTAGTTAACGAAAGATTTAGGAAAAATAACTCAAACTCATCTCAAAAGAGAATCAGGATATAAATTCATCCACAGAATTTAGTAAAATCCAGGGAAAATCTATAGACCTTTAACTCATGATAAAATAAAGTTTGAAACACTTATCCTTCAATTTGGAATAACATCAAATGCTCTGTATAGTCTTAAAAGACTATTTCATGAAAACTTTCAGTGGAGATGGTCACGGTTGGAATTTCAATCATCAGCAGAGCTCAACAGAAAACCAGGGCTCTCACAGTAATATAATCCGAAAAAGGGAATTCTAAAACTGGCTAGTTCGCCTTCATGTGTATTTATGAAAAAGCACATGAGGAAAAAACGGGGCTAGTGACGTCAGGATGGAAGTGAATGTTTATTTACAAGAAATAGCAGTCAAATACATTCTGAAAAAAAAACTCTACAAAGGAGTTCAGCAAAATAGCAATAATTATCACAGTTTTTATGAAAAAAAACCGGGATTAGTCACAGATAGTTTAAGCACTCTAGGAAAAGAATCCGAGTATAAATATAAATGAGAGGTATAGAGATTGTTTTAGCAAGAAGCTAACGGCATTCTATATCATATATGCGACTATAACGTCAAGATGGGAAAAGTAGTTAACGAAAGATTTAGGAAAAATAACTCAAACTCATCTCAAAAGAGAATCAGGATATAAATTCATCCACAGAATTTAGTAAAATCCAGGGAAAATCTATAGACCTTTAACTCATGATAAAATAAAGTTTGAAACACTTATCCTTCAATTTGGAATAACATCAAATGCTCTGTATAGTCTTAAAATACTATTTCATGAAAACTTTCAGTGGAGATGGTCACGGTTGGAATTTCAATCATCAGCAGAGCTCAACAGAAAACCAGGGCTCTCACAGTAATATAATCCGAAAAAGGGAATTCTAAAACTGGCTAGTTCGCCTTCATGTGTATTTATGAAAAAGCACATGAGGAAAAAACGGGGCTAGTGACGTCAGGATGGAAGTGAATGTTTATTTACAAGAAATAGCAGTCAAATACATTCTGAAAAAAAAACTCTACAAAGGAGTTCAGCAAAATAGCAATAATTATCACAGTTTTTATGAAAAAAAACCGGGATTAGTCACAGATAGTTTAAGCACTCTAGGAAAAGAATCCGAGTATAAATATAAATGAGAGGTATAGAGATTGTTTTAGCAAGAAGCTAACGGCATTCTATATCATATATGCGACTATAACGTCAAGATGGGAAAAGTAGTTAACGAAAGATTTAGGAAAAATAACTCAAACTCATCTCAAAAGAGAATCAGGATATAAATTCATCCACAGAATTTAGTAAAATCCAGGGAAAATGTATAGACCTTTAACTCATGATAAAATAAAGTTTGAAACACTTATCCTTCAATTTGGAATAACATCAAATGCTCTGTATAGTCTTAAAAGACTATTTCATGAAAACTTTCAGTGGAGATGGTCACGGTTGGAATTTCAATCATCAGCAGAGCTCAACAGAAAACCAGGGCTCTCACAGTAATATAATCCGAAAAAGGGAATTCTAAAACTGGCTAGTTCGCCTTCATGTGTATTTATGAAAAACCACATGAGGAAAAAACGGGGCTAGTGACGTCAGGATGGAAGTGAATGTTTATTTACAAGAAATAGCAGTCAAATACATTCTGAAAAAAAAACTCTACAAAGGAGTTCAGCAAAATAGCAATAATTATCACAGTTTTTATGAAAAAAAAACCGGGATTAGTCACAGATAGTTTAAGCACTCTAGGAAAAGAATCCGAGTATAAATATAAATGAGAGGTATAGAGATTGTTTTAGCAAGAAGCTAACGGCATTCTATAACATATATGCGACTATAACGTCAAGATGGGAAAAGTAGTAAACGAAAGATTTAGGAAAAATACGTATATATATACGTATATATATATATATATATATATAAACGTATATATATATATATATAAACATAGATATATATACATATACATATATATATATATATATATATATATATATATATATATATATATATATATATATATATATAGTAATAATAATAAATTTGAAGACTAAAATCCAAAGAGGGCTCGATAAGGATAACTATATATCAAATATATAAGAACCGTAGAGCAAATATTTATTAAAATACCAGATTAAATTTTAAGCAAAGAATCGCTGCTTTAACCCTTAACGGGATCTACTGAAACTAACAAAGTCAATCTGTAAACGCAGAAGTGAATATTTCAAAAACGTTGCAACCGGAGGAAGACAGGAAGACGATACTTTGGTTCGTGGAAACGTTCCATGGCAAAGAACGGGAAAAAAATGAATATAATACGTCGTTAATAGGAGCGGTGAAAAACAATTACACGCAAAGACAGAACCACGTTCATGGTATAAAAGAAGTCGTAGGCTAATGTTCTCTTAGGTGGTTCATAGAGACGTTTGCGTGCAATTGTTCTCTACGCTCCACATATGACGTATTATCTTCGTTTGTTCCGTTCATTGCCATAGAACGTCTCTATGAACCAACTAAGAGAACATTAGTCCACGACTTCTTTTATACCATAAACGTGGTTCTGTCTTTGTGTGTAATTGTTTTTCACCGCTCCTATCAATGACGTATTATATTCGTTTTTTCCCGTTCTTTGCCAGGGAACGTTTCCACGAACCAAAGTATCATCTTCCTGTCTTCCTCCGGTTGCAACGTTTTTTTAAATATCCACTTCTGCGTTTACAGATTGACTTTGTTAGTTTCAGAAGATCCCGTTAAGGGTGAAAGCAGCGATTCTTTGCTTAAACTTTAATCTGTTATTTTAATAAATATATATATATATATATATATATATATATATATATATATATATATATATATATATAAGATATATTAACAAATGTAAATAATTTTTATAAAACTATATTTATTTCATTATACATATTTCAAGGACACCATGTCCCACTATCCGGGATCTTCCAACAGAAATGGTCGCATTATTTAAGGGTATGTCAATATTTATTTATAAAATTGATCTATATTATATTTTATCTGATGAAAGCACACCATAATTTGACTTGGTGTCCTTGAAATATGTATAATGAAATAAATATGGTTTTATAAATATAGTTTCTATTTGTTAATATATCGTATTTTTACTCCAATAATTTGTTGAGTGCTTTATATCAGTTATAAAAATATTTGCTTGTTGTATCCCAGCAATTTAAATAGAACTTCTACACACACATATATATATATATATATATATATATATATATATATATATAGGAAAATGTTTAACTCCTAAGGCAGAGCTCCAGCCGTTTCGACGGCTATTTCTGGAGTCCACAAATCTCAAACCGTTTCAACGGCTTGAGACTCTGCCGTCGGGGTTAAGCATTTTCTATTACCCACCCTACTACCCTAAGTATTGAGTACTCTGGTGCGTTACGGTCCATCTGGTTCCTTACCACTACTTTATTCGTTATATATATACGAGGGCAATCCCAAAAGTAATGTCTCCTTCCGATATTGCAACTTTTCCATTGAAATCCTGTGGATGGTTCTTCGGGAAACCTCAGGAACCAAAATGCATAGAGCATCCAGAGTGATCCGCCGATTTTACGCATGTTTTCCTCGGAACGAGACCTTACTTATGGGATTGCCCTCTATATAATAACTGCGCGAAATTCGGACTAGGCGGTAGCGTTCAACGGGAGCTCCATTCTCAACGGCTGCTAAGCCAAGATTGATCTTCCTAGCGAAGCGCGCGCATGCTTGTTTGGGAGTGAGGGAAACACCGCACGAACAGTTTCTATGCGCCCCCATCGCTTTGGAAACCTTACTTTTGGGATTACCCTCGTATATATATATTGCTGTAGTGGAGTCTGTGCTGCTGTATGGGTCTGAGACTTGGACACTGACCAAGAGACTCACTCAGATGGTGGATGGGTGCTACACGAGAATGCTGAGGATGGCTCTGAACATTAATCAGTATACACTGAGGATGAAAAACTCAGAGCTGTATGGGAGCATCCCAAAAGTCAGCTCAAAATTGACACAGAGGAGACTGAGGTTGGCTGGACATGCTCACCGACATCCAGAGTTGACATTGCACTCAGTGCTCCTTTGGGAGCCCCTATATGGACACACTAGAAGAGGAAGACCAAGGTTAACATATGTTGATGCCCTAAGGACAGACACTGGTCTGTTGGAGATGCAGGATATGGCAGCGATAATGAGGGACAGAGACCGCTGGAGAGAACTCGTCCATGGATCTCGGGAATTTTACCCGCCTTAGATAGATAGATATATACATATGCATATATATGTCTGTCTGTGTGTCTATGTATGCATGAATGTATGTGCATAAGAATGCCTGTATTTACGTGTGTGTGTATGTATAAATATATATGTGTGTTTGTCTGTGTGTGCCTCTATGTGTATGCGTATGTGTGTGTGTGTGTCTGTGTGTGTGCATCTATGCGTATACACGTGTGTGCGTGTGTGTGTATGTGTGTGTGCATCTATGCGTATACGTGTGTGTATGTGTGTGTGTGCCTCTGTGTATGCGTGTGTGTGTGTGTGTTTGTGTATGTGTGTGCCTCTATGTGTATGCGTGTGTGTTTGTGTGTGTGTCTCTAGGTGTATGTGTGTGCGTGTGTGTGTGTGTGTGAGTATAGATATATAGTTATGACATGACCCCATATAATGAACATCGTATAAATTATACTCATGCGCGTGTGTATAAAATATACTTCTTAACTCGCCGTTCGCCACTCTTTCTATATATGTATATACGTGTGTGTGTGTGAATACGTGTGCATATATATATATAAATATATGCATAGAATATAAACTATTCCTCCTCGTGTATGTTAATGTAAATACCTAGAAACATATTTTCTTATTGTTGCTCTTGTTGTTGCTCTTGTTGTTGTTGTTGTTCTCTAAATATATCATTTAGCATACCCCTTCCTTCGTTAAATTTCTCCAAGAGCACAGCGCAGACAAAGAATAAAATGTGTGGTGTGGGTACGGGAGAGGTGTTGCTGAAGTGAGTGGCTGACAGTCTCTCATTCAGAAGGTATTATATTTTCATCGTAGCTGTACGACATGTTTTCGTGTTACCAAAGTGATACGGTTAATGAATTTAACATCTGTTCCACGTCTATATTTACAAACACACATATACACATCAGCATATATTTATTTTTGTAACAGAAATTATGAATGACAGTGACGACTTGCTTTCGCACTAAACATTCATTCATTAGTACACATTCACTAGTAAAATGATGTACGGTGACAACTCACAGGCATTTGTGTACGTGAAAATATATGGGAGGCAAGCAACCTTTCTATTTGTCATTCATATCCCCCCCTCTCTCTCGCCTCATATATATATATGCATGTTTGTGTGTGTGTGCGTGTGCGTGTGTGTGTGTGTTTGTGTGCGTGCATGTGTGTGTGTGTGTGTGCAAGGCGAGAGAGGGAGATGAAGAAGACATGAATGACTAAATATATATATATATTTATAGTTCAAAAAGTCACAAGAAAGACACAAAGATGCTAAAAGACATAAAGACTTATTTTATCATGACGCTTAAGAGGTAGCAGAAGAGTGTTTGATGTTTCTGATATAAGTCCTTCTTCAGGAAATGGGGAGGGTTTGATGTTTCTGATATAAGTCCTTCTTCAGGAAATGGGGAGTTCGGAGGGAGAGACCACATCACACTTAAAGGACTGACATGTATTATATAATCGACACGTATTTCGCTTATATATATAAACGTAAAACTAGTTATAGTAATGCCGATAGGCAAAGGTATATAGTCTATTTAATATCACACATGTAGTCTTCAGACAGCTTCTGAACACCAGTAACTGGTGCTCCTGGACAGTTATGCGCTCAGACGCCCTCGTACTATTGAAACATCATTTATCATTTCCTTGCTAGAAGATTAAGTACTTCTACTTTATTTCTTCTCAGAAAGCTATTATAGTCATAATCTTCATGACAACAGTGACTCTATTCATCTTTTCAATCCTAGCTGGGTTATCTTCGCCCACTTAGATACCTGACGTCAGGCATGTCTAACATGCGACCTGTGGGCCGCAGGCGCCTATTTACAAGCACACCTGCGGCCCGCACAAAGGTTTTTACAGCGCGACCATATTTTATGTTCGTAAAATAAAATAATTGTTGCAATGTGCACAAGTATTTGTCGTGTGTGACCCTCAGACAAAACATATGTGACGCACGTGGCCATCGGGGGCCCTCAGTTTGACATGCCTGCCTTACGTTTCCGGACTCATAGTGTACCGCCAGTGTGAGTTTTATTGATATGTTTTACTCGTTATCGTAGATCTATTTTTATTTTTTTATAGATAGTGTTTCCTGATATTTTGTGTTCGATTATAAATGTCCTGATAAAACACCTTCAGATTCTGTCTGCCTGAGAATGTTCACATTGTTCCCCATTACTCACCAATGTACGAGCGAACTTATTTACATTTTCAAATCTATGAGAAAATGCTTTCTTTAGAATGTCTGGATTAGACAACACAATGCGTTACACAGGTCAAACATTTAAAATTTAAACAAATCTCGAAGACAACAGCTGGAAAGTTTGATTTTCTAATTGCATATACTTGTCTGGGCTCTATAATCTATTCTAAATGATGTATTCTGTTCTATATAACATACTATGTATTTTAATCTAAGCAATATATTCTCTATTAATCTCTGTATTCTGTTTTAAGTAATGTACTCTATTCTACAAAATGTACTCTATTCTGTACTAAACACAGTAAGATTCTCAAGTTGTCTATATATATGTGCGCGTGTGTATGTATTTGTACTTTTAGATTCCTCATTAACTATTTAACATTGTATCGTATCATATTATATACATATACATATATATATATATATATATATATATATATATATATATATATATATATATATACGTGTGTGTGTTTGTGTACTATTTATACTCTCCCTCCACCCAGGCTTTTTAAAAATATTTCGTAACCTATACTTATGTTCCATTCAACTTTTCTAGCACACAGGCTAATTTAAGAAACACACGCCCCTAGTTTCTCCCTCACATAATATAGAAATTTTGCTTGGGTTCTATTTATAGAGTAACTATTTGACTAGCAAGAAAAATATGAGAAATACGTAAAGTAAATGACCCAAAAATATAATTCATTTGATGATTTAGACATAAAGGCAAGCCCTACCAAGGAATTGAGTCGGGGTGTTGTGTATATCTTCATCTTTCCTTTTATCAACATATTCCACTGCTGTTAATTAAGAATGTGTGACTACCCTGCGTGTCAATATGTATTGTACATGATTCTATTAGCGACAAACACGAAGCTGATGAATTGGTTGTAATTAATTAAGTAATAATTTTGGTAATTAAATCCATTCTTGATGCAATATTTCAGATGATGTAGTTTGCAGACATTCCTGTAAAGTATTTTTCGTTTATAAATATGATTCTGAGTCAAACATGACATGAAGTATGAGACCTTAACTTATAACCAGCTATCAATTAAATGCCGCAGCTTTCTGTTTAGGATGAATGTCACACATGTAGCTTGCTTCTCTGCTGCAACTAACGAGGCTTAATACATTGTTGGACTGTTTGGGTGCATATATCTATACCTATAACTATATCCACATCTCTCTCTCTCTCTCTCTCTCTCTCTATATATATATATATATATATATATATATATATATATGGGGGGGGTCTGTCTGTTTGTATGTGTGCGTTTGTGTGTTTGCGTAGGTGTGTGTGCGTCTGTCTGTGTGTGTGTGTGTGTTAAACCATTTCCCTCTCTCTTTCCAAACTTTATATGGAGTAATTACGTCGGCGGCGAAACGCACATTTACTTCTTCCTTAGCATGAAATTAATACACACACACACACGCACACTCACACACACACACACACACACACACACACACACACACACACACACACACACACACACACACACACACACGCACACACACACACACACACACACACACACACACACACACACACATATATATATATGATAACTGCCACTTCTTTACATAGGAGGGGGGTGGCATCTCTCCAACGAATTCCCTGCTATTATGTAAGAGCACCAACGACAGGCAGTTGGCCAGTTTGATGATTGAACCGGATACGTTTAGCTCCCCTTCTCTAGACCCGGCTGCTCAGCCACTTAAGACTATGCCGATGAATGTTGCTGTTCAGGTTAATATATGTGTGCGTATATATGTAAACATACCAACACAAGAGCAAGAATCAAGGGTTCATTCTATTGACGTGGCTTTAAAAATGAGGCTTGTTTGCAGCGGTGGATTGGCACTATCGGTAGAGGGGCGGACGCTATGATTTGCCGCATATAGTTACGGCCCTTGCCATTCTGAGTTCGAATCTCGCCGAGGGTAACTTTGCCTTTCATCCTTACGAGGTCGATAAAATAAAGTACCAGTAATGCACTAGGTAATTGCTGGCCTTGTGCCAAAAAGTAGAAACAATTATTAATATTCCAAAATCTCAGATTGCATATATTGTATTCAGCCATGTAGAGCACATTTTTATTTACCCTACGTATTCAGTACTCTGGTGCGTTATGGTCCACCTTGTTCCTTACCAAACTTAGTTCCTTATATAAATATATATATAGTAATAATAAATATGAAGACTAAAATCCAAAGGTGGCTCGATAATGATAAATATATATCAAATATATAAGAACACTAGAGCAAATATTTATTAAAATATTTATTATCTGTTATTTTAATTAATTAATATATATATATCGACAATCGATTGACTTTCGTCAAATCGGATCGATGAAACAATGTGTCCCTTGGTCTTTGCAATTGCTAATACTAAATGTCAGTCTCAACTCCAGGTAGATGGATCAACGTGAAATAAAGTGTCTTGCTCAAGGACATAACGCATCACCCGGTCCTGGAATTGAACTCACAACCTCACGATTGTGAATCTAATTATTTAACCACTCAGCTACGCGCCTATATATGCCTATATATGCCTAGCTTTTTCCTGTATTTTTCCTTTCATTATTTCTCCCATTTCACGCCGAGGTTGACTTTGCATTTCATCCTTACGGGGTCGATAAAGTAAAGTACCAATAAGGAACTGGTTAATTGCTGGCCCTGTGCCTAAAGTAGAAACAATTATTTCTCCCATTATTTTTGTTGCGGTGTCCACCCTTGATCTACGTACAAATCATCCTTTTTACATTCATACGTAACCGAAATCCTATTCGTACACTCCGTCTTCCTGTCTATTCTCTTACACCATTTCATCGTACCACGGTCCTCCCTCTGTTCCACTCCCTCCTCCCTCGTCCTCCTCATTTATTCTACTAAAACCTGTGTTACTCAACCCCTGCTGCTATATACTCTGACGTCAACATTTCAAAGTAAACACACGTATATATATATATATATATAACAAAGGAATTGCGGTAAGGAACCAGGTCGACCACAACGCACCAGAGTACTCAATACTTAGGGTAGTAGAGTGGGAAATAGGAACAAGTATAACCCCGACCGCAGAGCTGAAGCCGTTTTGTCCAGAAATAGCCGTCGAAACGGCTTGTGCTCTGCCGTCGGGGTCATACTTTTTCCTGTATATATATATATATATCGTTTCTGAATTAGAGAACATAGAAATAAAAATAGAATCTACACACAGAAAAGACGCAATGCTTAGACAGATCACAGAGGCAATAAACATAAATGAACTCCAACCAAATTAAATAGAAAACTTGAATGGAATAGCAACATCACAACTTACAATTAAGGACAAAATGAAAACACACACACACATAGAACAAACAACCAACCAATAACATATAAATAAACAAATAAATAAACAAATATAAACACACACAGACACCCGGATGTAACACATGCGCAAACTAAGCACACAACAAAAACAAGATGGCGTAGGACAGAACAAAGGAGAGGCACAAAGACAAAGAAAATAATCCCCAGTCACTGAATACGTCAAATAATGTGTGACGAAAGAACTTTGACAATATATGAACAATCACCTGTTTGTGGAACCAACCAACCGGAAATTTATAAATTCCTAAATTTTTTAATTTAATTTATAATAAATTGAAGTGAAAGCTACTGGTGCGTGTGTTACTTATTGGCAACATGACCCTCCCAAAGCATAACTATATATATATATATATATATATATATATATATATATATATATATATATATATATATATATATATATATATATATATATATATATATATATATATATATATATATATATATATATATATATATATATATATATATATATATATATATATATATATATATATATATATATATATATATATATATATATATATATATATATATATATATATATATATATATATATATATATATATATATATATATATATATATATATATATATATATATATATATATATATATATATATATATATATATATATATATATATATATATATATATATATATATATATATATATATATATATATATATATATATATATATATATATATATATATATATATATATATATATATATATATATATATATATATATAGTAAAGGCGTGTGGCTGAGTGGTTAGAGAATTGGATTCGCAATCGTAAGGTTGTGAGTTCGATTCCTGGACCAGGCGATGCGTTATGTCCTTGAGCAAGACACTTTATTTCACGTTGCTCCTTCTACCTGGAGTTGCGACCGATAGATAGTATTAGCAATTGGAAAGACCTACGGAAACATTGTTCCCTCGGTCCGATTTGAC
>OZ024746.1:55946053-55958553 GCA_964016885.1 Eledone cirrhosa
TGCACGTTCTGTCGTTATATTGTTCATTTCGGACGCCTGGCCCTTGATCTACCACGGTCCTCTCCCGATTCTCTGGGTGTTGTTCTGCCGACACGGTGGTCTACCCCCCGCCACTCATTTCCGCCCGGCGTTGTATTGTATCGTCTTCCGCGGGCGTGGCGGCCGCCGCAGGGGCCGGGTTGTATTTGGAAGACCGGTCTGCAAGGGGCCGTCCGCGCTCGGATTGACGGTCGAGGTTCCTCATCTTCGCCGCGTTGGTTTAGGCCATCTAGTCTGCCATGTTAGTTGCGGTGGAGAAGAAGAACTTTACCGTGTAGTGGTTGAAAATCTTGTGGTATCTGCTCGACGGCGGGAAGCACTCGTCCAACGCTCGGAAGAAGAGGCCTCGTACATAGCTTCATACATGCTTAGAATACGGCGCATTAAACCATGTAACGGCCTTAAACCTTGTCTTGTTCTCTCGTGTGTGTGTGTAGTAGTGTGAATGTGTGTTGGGTCAGGTGTCCGTCTCGGGGTTTTCCCGCTCGTTATTTCGTCTCCTATGTTGCCGCTATCTATATGTTTACCGTGGGCGTCGGGGTTACGCCGTTCGCTTACTGAGGTATTCCGTTTCGTTTTGTTAGCTCTACTGTTAGTCTCGGTAATGCTATGTGGTGCTGTTGTCGGGGCTATATCATTCTACAGGTCCTGTTGTTTCTTCTATCGGGTTCCATATCCATACTTTTCTTTACCCTGTCTCTAGTTCTAGTTTCCGCGATGCATGTTGTGCGCGTGCCGGGCTTCTGCCTACGTGTACTGGGAGGTCTGGCGCCGGTGTGTGTCTTCGTCTGTCTTATTGTCGGTCTTGTGTTCTTGTGGTGATCTATGCTGCTACTCCTGTTCCTGGAAGCTAGTTCCGGGTCGTTCCGTCTACCTATGGATGTAATACTGCTATCGTCGTATCCGCTTGCTTCGGCGCTAGGCACTTCCCTGTTCGTTGTGTACACTATGGTTTCTGTGAAACCGGCCCTGTGGAGTGCCTCATTATAATAGTTGGCGTGCTGGTTGAACACGTCTGCATTGGCCGACAGGGTGGATACGGGTTTGGATACCCTTTTAACTATTGCTTCTATGACTGACTTGGGTGGTTCGATTGCTTGTTCACATATTGCAGGTTCTCATTGGGCTTGTGATAAGGTCGGTGTATGCCCGTATTCATTTCCAGGGTAAAGTCCAGGAAATTCACCGTCTTAATTGTAGGATCTATCATCACTGATAAGCCGTGTTGCTTAAAAAAATGCGATATGTGCTGCATCATACGCTCCAGTTTAGTGAACGGAAGGTAAAAAGTGCGTCGTACCTGTATATTCCTCCGCCGATCCCTGGAATCTCATCCGCTAATCTTTGGATGAGAAAGATTCCCACCAGGTCCGTCACCTGCGCATAGTCGCTCGACCCCATAGTAATATGAAATCTCTCGGGTCTGTCCCTCCTTTCCCATAATTTATCTTCGAAGTTAATTAGCGTCTTTCTCGCTTCTATTATGAGGCTTGCTTCATTCCTAGTGAGGATAGACTTGGCAATGACGCTCATGAGGGCCTTGTTCACGATTACTGGTGATACTGACGCGTAGTAATCCGCTATGTCTAATTGAATGAAATTTACCTGCCGTTTGCTATCTATTAGCGAGAACCAGTCAATTACCTCCTTGGTGGAGGTCTATAAGCTAAAACTAGTTTTGTTCCTAAGTACCGGTAGTATCCTGTCTATGATATTCTTGTTGGTCCTACCTATGTCCGATTTGGAGGGTGCTATTAGCCTAACAGGTAGATTAGTTCTAAAGTCTAATTTATATCCGTGGTTTTCTGGGTACATATGGCTCTGTCCTATCATCTATTCCTAGCCCAGTCATTATTTTTTGGGTCGTGGCGTTAATGCTATCTAAGTTAACCTGTCCTGTGGTCCTGTAGTTGTTCCTAACCTGTTTACCGTTGCAGTCATTGTATGTAAATCGGTCAAGCATGTATACATTACCAGTTTTGTCCGATGGCACAAGTAAATCCTGGCATTCTTCCATGCTTTTGATTGTTGAGCTCAATCTCCGGAGGTAACCAGTATGTCGTGTATTATTCCTTCAAAATTTGATGTTTCGGACGATGATGACGATGTATTTTTATACATTTATATATATATATATTTCGTTTCGGAATTTGCTTAGCAAGATTCTTTATCTGAAAACGGGTGTTGAAACCGATATTGTTATACTTTGGGAGGGTCATGTTAAAAATAACAAACACACGCACCAGTTGCTCTCACTTCAATGTATTATAAATTTCCGGTTGGTTCCACAACCGGACTGTTGTTCATATATTGTCAAAGTTCTTTCGTCAAACATTCTGTAACCTATTCAGTGACAGTGATTCTTTTCTTTGTTTTGTGCCTCTCCTTTGTTCTGTCCCCCCCCCCCCCCATATATATATATATATATATATATTGTGTGTGTGTGTATGTATATATATGTATTTATGTATTTTTTAATATATGTATATATTTATAACAAGATGCATCCTTTCATGTATGACCCATTGTGTATCTTTATATGACTTTGTGTCTTTTTATGTATATATATATATATATATATATATATATATATATATATATATATATATATATATTTTAATGCGTGCGTGGGTGTGGATGTGAATATGCGCATCTTTGTAAGAGTGTATATGAGCCAGTGTGTGTGTGTGTACAAGCACCCGTGTAGGGAAAGGACTTGTTTGTGTGTATATATGTGTGTTTGCGAGCGAGTGTGTATCTGTGTGCGTATATATGTATATGGGTACGTGTATATATGTGCGTGCCAGGGTGGAGGGTGAGACTATGTATATGTCTGTACGCGTTTGTGTGTACGGGTATATATACGCGTGTGCATGTGATTGCACATGTGTGTGTGTGTGTGTATGTTGACGTATATAGGCATGTGGGCATGTGTCTGTGTGTGTGTACGTGACTCTCTGGATGCATGTATGCGTATGTTTATATGTTTATATGTTCTCCTTAAAAATGTGTGTAGAGCGGGCATCTATACGTACGACCGTCATTATCTCTGTGAATTTTCAGTATCGGTAGAGGATCGGACACCATGCTTCGTGGCATAGCTACGTCCCTTTACGTCCAAAGTTCAAATCCCGCCAAGGTTAACTTTGCTTTTCATCCTTACGGGGTCGATAAAATAAAGTACCAGTAACATACTGGATAATTACTGACCTTGTCTCAAATATAGAAACAATTATCTCTGTGCTTGTCTGTGTTTGTTTCTGTGAGTGTGTGTGCATGTGTGTGTGCGTATGTGTGTGTATGTGTGTGTGTGTGGGGGGGGTGCGTGTGTGTGTGTGTTTGTGTGTGTGTGTGTGTGCAACCAAACACAGCAGTAATTTATTGAAGTTTAGCAGACTTGGGACGGCTAACGTCCTGATGGTCAGCGGACTAGTACTTGTCAGAATTGTGATGACGTCGACAACCTGCGGCCAATCACAGGACTCGCGAAGAGGATGAAGTTTTTGACAGTACTGGCCCAGAGGCTCAGATACGCCAGTGAGAGAATATGCTCCGAAATCATTAGACGTGTCCGTCGAACCACACAATGATCGCGTCTCGAGCTGTCCGCCGGGAAACAATTGTAACACACAATAAATTGAGTTCAGATGCATCACTGATTTTTCGTATTCTATTCTATTCTCTCTCTCTCTCTCTCTCTCTCTCTCTCTCTCTATATATATATATATATATATATATATATATATATATATATATATATATATATATATATATATATATATATGAGATATTGAGTTAGAAACTCAAAATAAACACAGATATAAACATACCAGTGTTCGAATTGTAAAGAACCTGGTTCACTAGGGTGAAAAAAATACCTGGTCCCCTACAATTCGAACACATGTATGTTTATATTTGTGTTTATCTCTCTTATATATATATATATATACGTAAGATGAAGATATGGAAGACACTTTATTTGACTCTGTCTCAAGTATGCAATCAACAAATGAAGAATAGGAAATCGTGAGTGGTTCCTAAAGCTCCAATATTAAAATGTGTAAATATTGCAGCTTGATGGAAGCTCTCACCATTTCCGTATTTTTACATTTTCCTCTTTAACTGTATGAATCAAATAAGTTTTATGTTCCTGTTCTTACTTTTGTATCCATTATATTTAGTGTTTTATATGCATATGTATTCGTACAACACGCTGGATATATTTGCTTAAAATCTAATTCCTGATTCTGTATGGATTATACATTTAGTGATTTTATTCGTCCACTTTACGGAGTGCTGAAACATATCCAGATGGAAAACTTGGCAAATTTTATTCACCTGCAAGCAAAGAGAACGTGTAATTATTATATTTACCATCATTATTTATGATTATTATTATTGGTGGTTTTTCCTCTTACTTCAGTTATGTTTCCATTTCTTGACGTCTCAAGTCAGACGAAATAGAAAATCTTCTGAACCAAATACAGCTGCCCATCAGAGCAGACGTCCGAATAAATATAGAAGGTAAAAGAACAAAATTCCATCAATGTAAATCGACAAGCCTGCTGAGAGGCTCCTTCCCGCAAAAGCAGGATAACAAAGGCCACCGCTACTACATTTACGTTGGCTTCAAAAAAACATACAGCAGTATGCCACAAATACAGCAACAACAACAACCTACTATATTGGCGGCTGAAAACACAACTAGGCCAGCAGAGCCAACAAAAACAATACTAGCTGAGACAATTACAGGACCAACAGCAGCACCAGAATCTCTACCATCACAAATAGTAACATTAGCAACAGCAGTAGAATATATGCTTCTCCCTGATGTCCCACAGATGGGTATGGATTGTGACGAAGTTAAGGACTGACAAGCCATCTGTCACAAGAACAAAAATAAAAGAATGATATCTTATAACAATCTTGGCGAATGTGGGGAAAGAAGAGGGTTAGGGTTAGGGTTAAACATGCCTACACCCGCACAAACCTCACCATTAACGCCTTAAGAGACACCGACAATAACATGCCAAACCCAACTGCAACAACTACACCAATAACAAATGCAAAGTCAAGAAAAGAAAAGAAACCACAGGAATTACACAGCCACACACAAAACAAAAACGAAACTGACAGACAACATTAAGAACAATAGTAAAATCATAGAAACGGATTACATTACCGCCCGGAAAAACTTACACTGTTCACATGCATAGAGATCATACACATAACCTGAAAAACTACGCTACTTTAAAAATAAAATTCCCCCCACACAATAAAGACAAACACTCCCACACTTCCACCCAATACTTATTCCACAGGTACCGGGACCAAGGCAACGTGAAATAAAGATAAGGAGAACCCACGAAACCGAAAACACGAAACAAAAATATCTGGCAACCACCAACACACTCAACACTAAACGTAGAAGCTGCATACAGAACACATACAGATATCCTCAACACTAAGAGCACCAACACCACATCCGCACACAGACACCAAACTCGGTGCTTCTCAGAAGGGTCAACTAATTTTCCCAAAAGTACGAAATAAAGGCATTGAGAAAGGAGATGGATATTTGGTACCAGCAGATTTAAAGTACTTGAAATATTGAGGAGGGTATAAATGAAACTACTGTCTTAAAAAGTATTAGGGAAGGCGTCCCCAACGATGGAGTAGGGTGTGCTAACACACAATGTTTTAAAGGTTGTTAACATTAACGAGGATTTGGCGAGTGAATGGGCTTACTATGACCATGCGCCTGGAGCCTGGATAATTTGGAAAGGAAAGGGCTGAATTTCACGGTTTCTCTTGGAGAATAGTGTGATTTAGGATTTGTGGGTTTCCCCTTTTACCAATGGGTGTTGCTCTTTTCTATAGAAAAAATTATATTTTTGTAATTGTATTGTTTATTGTTATTTGTTATCTTCTTTTTACATTTTTTTATGTAAACCCTTACTGTCCTTGTCTATATGTTGTTCTATATGTTTCGGCTCACGTGATCATTAAACATACATTATTTACTATTATTGGTGGATGGCAGTATTGTTAAAGTGTCGGACGAAATGATTTGTGGCATTTAGTTACCGGCCTTTACTTTCTGAGTTCAAATATCGTCGATGGTTACTTTTCTTTTTATTCTTACGGGTTCGCTAAAATGAAGCACCAGTAATGAATGGGATTCATTTAATTGGCTTTCCTTTCCCACTGTTGTGGATTGGCAGAGGGTCGGACACCATGCTTTGGCGCATAGAGTTACGGCCCTTTCGGGTCTGAGTTCAAATGCCGCAGAGGTTAACTTTGCTTTCATCCTTACGGGGTCGATGAAATAAAGTACCAGTAATGTACTTGGTAATAGCTGGACTTGTGCCAAATGTAGAAACAATTATTGTTGAATATCTGTGAAAGGGTTAGGTGCGAGAATTTTGAAAGGAAGAATCTCGCTAGAGATATTGTGGTTCGGTTCAATGGAATAACTTCTACACACGGGTATCTAATAATTAAACACTCATCTCATCGATAATGAGCATCGGATAAATCGATTTGCTTCCTCGTTAACGCAAACCATTGAATGCATTAGGTTTGAGATAACCAGAGACAGCACCAGGTAATTAAATAAAAGAGAAATTTCCACTTAAGAAATACCAAAATGCTTGAATCGATTAATGATATCGCTAGAAACTATTTAGCGAGAGGACACTGGTGTGATTGCATCTCAGGTTTGGTGCCACTTGTTTTGCGAAAGGCAAATTATTTTCAACAAGGTGTAAACGGTGGTCTTGATAATTCTAGTTGACGCCATGCGTATTTGTGTGTGTCCTTTTGTGAGAGAGTGTGATCATATGTGTGTGTGTGTGTGTGTGTGTGTGTGCTGACATGGTGGTGGTGGTGGTTTCCACTGCAGTATTCCGGTTCACAGGTGGCTGAGGTGTTAATATATATGATATTGGAATATCTGCCGAAATAGGTTCACATCTACAATCTGCATTTGCAATGCTTTGTAAGCAAATCTAAAAGACCAATAATGGTGAAATGGAAAACTGAAAGTGAAATTTGCTTTAGATCTCTCATGTCAGCAGCAACGGTTTCACTTAACAGTAATTAAGTTTCTTGTTGTTTGTTGCTTTTTGTTGTTGTGTTGTTGTTAGTTGAAGATTGGCTCTCTGATATGTGGGCCGTCTTCCGAATCTTTTTAAGACGGTAAGTAGCGTAATAAATATTCATTCATAACAGCTTATATTTTAAAAAGAAAATCTAAGATAATTTTAATATCTTATATCCACTAGAACTTACATCATAAGCCTCGATGTGAAAATATAAATAATATGGAAAACCAGCTGTGATGTGCAAACTTACTTCTTAAATAATTAATTACGTTATCATCTCATGCAGATTATACAAATCATATTAGCTCTTTTATTTCGTTTCTGGATTTTATTCGATAAAAATATCTATTTGTAATGCGTTTTCGTATAAATGTAAAGTTAAAGTTAATTTCTTCTGAGAAACAGCATACTCGTTGTGAAACAACGAAGACAATAATTCCATCATTCTGATTACGAAGAGAACAACAAAATGTTTTCAAATTATTTTAACCTCTGACGGCAAGGATTATAATTTTATATATATTACATTTGGGGATATCTTTGTTCTCATTCTTTATTCTGATGAAGGACTAGCGTTCTAAACGTTAAGACATCTTCCTGCTAATTCAAGTGTTAACCTAATATATTCCTTCCATGTACTGTGCAGATTGTGTTGTTATTTCTGTTTACCTTTTACATATATATATATATGTGTGTGTGTGTGTGTGTGTATGTATGTATGTATATATCAAGGACACAAGAATGGGCTCCAACTATGCCATCCTTTTCGTCGGCCATGTCGAGGGCCAAATATTTTCCCAATACACCGGTGCCATGCCCGAACTGTACGTTCGTTACATTGACGACTGCATCGGGTCCACGACCCTCACCCAAGTACATTCCTTACTCCCAAATCCGCCGGATCCACCACCTCTGCAGCCAAAGATGCTGATTTGAGACCCAGGCTCTTTCTTTGGTCAGGCAATTCACGCCGCCCTCACCCACGACCGCGCAGTCTGCTGATCCACCGCCCTCACCCCGTACCATCAACTGCTCCCCCCCATCTCCCCCACACCCTCAGCACACCATACTCCACCTTTTCCGACGCCTCCAGTCCGACCCCTCCACGCCCCATGCTCGCACTCCCACCCCTCCCCTTCTTCAAACGCGCGCAACCTCCACCAACTCCTCGTCCGTAGCTCCCTACCCCCAACTCCCGTTCTTTTCCCCCCGGTTCCCTTCCCTGCTTCATACCCCGCTGCTACATCTGCCCTCACATTACCATCACCAACACCATCCAAGGTCCCAACGGCCACTCTCTCTCTATGCGGCACGCCTTCCGCTGCAACTCCTCGAACCTCGTCTACGGACTCCGCTGCACTAAGTCCAGCGCGACCTATATTAATTTGCTTTACTAGCAATGTACACGTTGGAGATTTCTTTATTTATATGCTTCACTCATTATAAATAACCCAATTATTACTACCTTTACCCTGAAAGGAGAAAACCATATTGAATAATGAATTTCTATAATTTCTGTGTAAAAAAGAATATATTCATGTTATGTATGATAGCTGGAATATCAATTAACAAATATATTCTGGATCAAGGTGGAATTGTACTAAGGAAATCCAATTTCATTCGCACTTTCATAAATCTTATATTTAATCTTAAAAACGGTAGCAAATAGCAAGTTTAGTGATAGCTCAGTTGGTAAAGCGTAGGTCTTTAGTTTGACATAGGTAGTTGTCAACCTTGGCCGACGGTTCGAATCCGTCCCATGAGATTAATATAGAGTAAGTAAGTCCCACTGATGATCTGTGTCTTAACAACAAATAAATATTCTATTTTATCCCAGCCCCCCACCCACCCCCATTTCGTCTATCTCACCTTTTTGATTCTCCCACTGTCGTCATCCTTACCTCCCATACACATCATCATCATCTGGGGGGTTGTAAGTAGTGCATGTGTGGCAGAGTAAAATGAAAGGCCCTCGTTTCTCATGGAGCTTTGAAATAAGTGGTGTGTCTCTGTGAGATTGTGTAAACTCCGCGATTTATGGTCATCAACATCATTTTTGAATCTACTTTGCCATGTTTAGACGCGGTGTATAACAGTTAGATGTAATTCCTGGTACCAACACATTTAAACATCTCTTACAGCATGCAGTGTTATGATGCACCTTTTAAAAATTACAGCTCACCTTCCTAAGTAATGGTTTACCTTTGTAAGCAATGGTTCACCTTTCTAAACATCAGTGTAGAACATAAGTGTAAGCAATGTCACGAGGATGCACCTCTATGAAGAGAGAAGAACTCCAGATGAGTTCCTGATAACAGACACGAAGATGGACTTCTTGTTATGAATTCAGTGGATGATCTACCAGAACACTTTAGTTGCTGATCTATAGTCAGATTATAGCTTAACCCTAAAGTGCTTTCATAGCTTAACTTCAGATGCCTTTACTGTTTCTCCTGTGACTTTTTATACCTGCGTGTACCACACGCGTTAGACTGGACGACCGATATAGTCAGGTGGTGGTATTACACCGGACCACCGGGAGGGTCAGGTGGTGGTGTTACACCGGAACACCGGGATGGTCAGGTGGTGGTGTTACACCGGACGACCGAGATACTTCTCAACAATGCTTGGACAGCCATCGTCTCTGACGTCGAGGGATCCAATTGTTGGAACAACGGAATTGCCTACTCGTGAAAATAACATGTAAGTGGCTGAGCCTTCCATAGACACACCATCGACGTAGTTCTCAGGGAGGTTCAGATAACGGCGAACCAGCGAGAAAACATTTACGTAGTGGCTCGGCCTGCTTGAATAACAGTTAAATCTTCTTTAAACTAATGTAACATCTTTAAAAAAAAGAGGGACATATTGAACAGTCTGGTTCTAGATATGGTTCTATTATGCCTGAAAGGGAAATAAAGGATTGCCACGACCGGGTTGCCTTTGATTATAGCTAATTAGACTGAACAGTCTTAAAACAAGGAAGACATTGACAAAAATAAATAGCTATTTGTATTAAGCTCATTCTGGACGAACTAAGAAGACAAGAAACTGTCTAGTCCAGGGACGAGCAGCATGCGGCCCGTCGGCCACAATCCGGCCCACCAGACCAGTCAGAGTGGCCCGCGATGACCGTTTTTAATTTTTACCTTTAAGGCTTATTTAGAATGTTGTTCGTAACCGTAATGTTAGTTGACAAATACTAAAGGGCTTCACTGATAGGGTTATGTGTGTTATAATTCCCCAGTTCCATGTTATGGAAAGATGTTGTGGTGAATTTTTGGAATAGTGCTTAATAAATATTAATTATTTCTACGTTAGGCACAAGGCCAGCAATTACCCAGTGCATTACTGCTACTTTATTTTATCGACCCCGTAAGGATGAAAGGCAAAGTTAACCTCGGCGGGATTTGAACTCAGATCGTAAAGGGACGTAATTATGCTGGAAAGCATGGCGTCCGCCCCTCTACAGATCTGCCAATCCACCGCCCTCATTAGTGCTTAATAAATATTAATGACTCTAATAGTTGTTCCAATATTAAAAAGTGGCCCGCCAATTGAATATGTTGCACACCCCTCCGTCTAGTCAGATGGATTCCATATATAAACAACACAGATATATATATATATATATATATATATATATATATATATATATATATATATATATATATATATATATATATATATATATATATATATATATATGCGGTAATAATTTAGAGGCCAATGTACAAAGCTTGTTTTGAAAGATAATATTTATACACGCACGCGCACGCGCACGCACACACACACACACACACACACGCACACGCACACGCACACACGCACACACATATATATATACGTATATATATATATATTCAATATATATATATATATAAAATACGTAGTATAGAAAGCCACAACAATGCAGATGGGAAATCTCGAGGTAGGAAGTGATTGATAGATAGGAGAAATAGGAGAAAGTGAAAATTGAGAGAGACAAAGATGAAAACAAAACAAAGGTAGAAGGGTTACCGTAGTGGAGATTTAATCCCAATATTTCGGGCTCACGCCCATCAACGGGGGAAGGTTCCAAAAAAGGGGGGGGGGAACAGGCTAAGCCGGAGAAAGTTGTGATGTGGTTAAAACAGGAATGCCGTTATGGGGAGAAAATTTAAATGAGGGAAAGAATGCGCGTGCGCGTGATAGGCTGTGGCAAAAGCTACTGACCAAATGGGTTAAATCAAGAGGGTGCGCTAGCGTGTGAAAGCCGTAAAATATGTGTGTGTAAATATATATGTGTGTGTAACTGTGTGTGTATATATGTAAGTGTGTATATGTGTGAGTGTGTGTATGTGTGTGTGAAAGAGAGTGGGCTGTAGAAGCTGGAAATCAAAGGGTGTGAAAGGTGGTAGGTTGTAAAACATGTGTGCGTGTATAAATATAGATGTGTGTGTGTATGCGTATGAGTATATATGTGTGTGTAACTGTGTGTGTATATGTGTAAGTGTGTATATGTGTGAGTGCGTGTGTGTGTGAAAGATAGTGGGCTGTAGAAGCTGGAAATCAAAGGGTGTGAACGGTGGTAGGTTGTAAAAACATGTGTGAGTGTATAAATATAGATGTGTGTGTGTATGCGTATGGGTATGCATATACGTGCGTGTGTGTGAAAATAGCAGGCCGTAAGGGCTGTGAATGGTCACTATGGTTAAATTAGCCATGTCAGCACATTTCTCTCAGCCCGGTTGTTAAGTGGGGGTCTGAGGTTCTTAATAACAAGTGCTTCCTTTATCCTTAAGGATCCGATGCTGCGTTCAGTCGCTAGGACTGTGACCAAGGGTCTGCCCTGTGGGTTTCGCATTTAAGGATGTGTTTACGGAAGGAAGATGCGTTGGTGTTGACATGTTCCTTGATACGAACATTCAGGGGTCGGATGGTGCTACCTATGTAAAACTTGTTACATTTATCGCATTGAATCTTATATACGACATAGGTGCGTAGGCAATCTGCCCCCCGTATCGGGCAGTTGCTGAGGGAACACGTCCCATCTGACTCGTCGGGTTTGTTGGAGAGGTATCTTCGCAGCGAAGGTCCTGTGTGGGTCAAATGTATGTCAAGTCCCTCCGTCCGTATGGCTCTGCGGATGGCGTTCGTGGTATATTCACTCAGGTGGGGGATTTTAAAGAAGCACCTGCTTTTATTTAAGTTTCTAGTGGGTGTCTGTCTATTGGGTCTGGGGTCTCTAATTCCGTTAATCAGTCGCTTGGGATATCCATTAGACTTGAGTAGATTACGGAATTGCGTGGTATGGGTGAGACCACCCATCGGGTCGCTGCATCTGTTAGTGATCCGTGTCAGTTCCTTTAGGAC
>OZ024746.1:55963553-55968553 GCA_964016885.1 Eledone cirrhosa
ATCAAGATTATGGCCATTGGTGGTATGAGAAACTGCTAATCCGTCATCACGGTATAAACCGATATTATGGGACGGAAATTTCTCTTTGAGTGTGTGGAGAAGGAATAATCCTACTAAGTCGCACACATCCGCACTGTCATAAGAACCCATTGCAACATCGAAAGAGTTTTCAGGGTTTGACTTTTTAACCCAAATATTATCATTAGTAAAAAGTAAAGTTTTTCTGGCATGAAAGATAATGTCCTCTTCTAATTTGGAGATATTAATGAAGGGTCTTGCAAAATCTAAGGCTTTAGTTAATAAGGAAACGGTAATAGAAGGGTAAAAATCGACAATATCAAATTGCGTAAATCTACACTTATTTTTACCTTGTATATTATTGAACCAAGAAATAACAGAGGAAGTATTTAGCCACTGTGAAAGGACAGTGTTAGTTCTAATTTGGAGAATTATTTTTCTTAAGATTTTCTTACTAGCAAGGCCAACCTCGGATTTAGCCGGGTTAATCAGTCTACAACTAGGTCGATTAGTAAAGTCCAATTTATGGTCTTTAAGGGTAATATATGCTTTACGCTTAGCTAAGCTTTCAATCCGGTTATCTATTTGTAAAGAACTAGCTAGTTGTTTAGCTTCTTTATTGATAGTATTGTAGCTATTATTATTAGTTAATTGATATTTATTGGTAATACTATTAGTTAAAAGTTGGTTATACAAATTACTATTAACTTCAAAGAGGTTTTTGGTTTTATCAGAAAGAACGAAAGTGTTTGTAGAATTTCTAAAATTAGAGATATCGTGAGAAAGTTTAGTTTGAAAATTATTATGGATGCAAAATATATATATATATATATATATATATATATATATATATATATATATATATATATATATATTTAAACAAACTTATCTGGAAAACAGAGTTCTGAAACGCGAGTGTATAGGATTCTCAGGAAAATAGGTAAACTAAGCGTATGGGAGTTATTAGAACAGCAAAATACCATCGAAGCAGCGTGGGGTAAAATATTATCTCGAAGGACAGGGATCAGCGGCAGGATGTGAGTTGACTGGAAGAGGAAGGAAGGGAAGTTAGGAAAGAGGAACATGAATGGATGAAAGCGAACATGTCACAAACATTAATATACGCTCGTCAGATCGTATCTCCAACAGTTTCGACAAATTATATATACATATATATATTAGGTGTGAAAGAACGAAGTTCATTACTGCTATTTTATGGATGTGTGTATTTTTTCACAAGAAAGTTTTTCGAACGCAGAAGTTGAGAAATTCTTAATATATTCTATAATCCGAATTTTGACTTTACAATTTTACTGTCAATTGCACAGAAATAGAAAGGATTTTATTTATTCGATATAAAAATTAAATGGTAGTATTGTGGTTGTGGGTGGTGTCATTTGTCTCCTCCTCACCACCAATATTTGTAGACGCAGTCCGCCAATACACACATACACAAACATATATATATATATATATATATATATATATATATATATATATATATATATAAATGGTCTCTATTTTTGTGGATGCAAAATATATGTATAAATGAATATATAAATATATGTGCGTGTGTATGTGTGTATGTGTGTATGTGTGTCTGTTTATATATATATACAAGAGTATTGAATACGTAAGAGCTTCCGGCGGCTATCTTCCAATCTTGTTAGAAACTTATCCATCTTATGTCTTTGTTACGCCTGACCAGTAAGATTTGTTTTCCTTTAAATCTAATATAAATAGCTACAGTTTATGATCTTTTAATATTGGCGCCCTTTTACACCTAATACAGCATATTAATTTAGCTTGGTTTGATTACCTTAGGGCAGATTTCTTATAAAATATGGTGGTATTCAATATCGCGCTTGTCGGCTTCATATAGCTTCAAGTATCCTAGAGATATGTTGGAAATATTATCTCTAATAATAATTAAATTCCAGCATTACAAAGAGAACGTGTAGAATTTATTGTGAGGCTATTCTATTGAAAGAGTGTATAGAAATTAAATATGGTGCCATGCAATCTTATTTACCCTGTCCAATAGTAATTAAGGTATGAGAATATCAAGTAATGTTAGATTCGCACTTAGGCGAAATGCCAAATTTTCTACTCGAAATATGTATAGCCGAATAAAATCACCAACATCTATTACAGGTATGATATTGCTCACAAGTACAGAACTACGTCACTATAAATAGTATCTTATCGACTTATCATTTTGATCATTTAAATTTGCTATTAACCGATATAAATTCGTGATACTGACTGGGCGTTAGAACGTAGGATAAAATGTTGCGCTCTGACTTTTCGAACACATCATTTTGAGGTCTATAAATTAAGTACTATTGCATTATTGGAATTGCACCTCCCCCCTCTCTCTCATATATATAAATGTCTCTTTCTCTCTCTCTCTCTCTCAAGGGAGAGACTCAATGAGACAGAGAATGATATAGATAGATAAACAGAAAGAGAGAGAGAGTGAAAGAAAAATTTCTCTTGAAGAAACCGGATTTATCCAGAACGAGAAAGAGATGGACTCTACCACGTTTAAATACCCAAGCTACTTCGTATATGACGACAGCACTCGCACCATACGATCCAGGAGGAAACTACTCCAATGTTAAATTAACCACCGTTTCTTTAAGTTCTATCTAATTTTATAATTATTTTTTCTAATTTCGCATGATATACATGTACTTCATGTGGAGATGTATACTTCCTTACTTCATTATTAAGTCTTCTATAACCTCATCTCATCTCCTTGATGAAGTGATGATGATATGCTAGTATGCAGTGCTAATCTCATCGATCCAGACATTACTTTCAATCAGGCGGATCTAGGATAAGTTTGACTATTCCAGAAATTGGAAAAAAGTCATTTCTATCATAGTCTTGGATCAAACATTGAATTGCGAAAGATAATTGGTAGACAGAAATCCTAGGGCCATCAGTCTATTAGAATGTAAAAGCTCTTATTGGCGGGGCCACATTACCCTAGGCTCCATTTAACAACTTATGGCTTTAGGGAGGGCTCAGTTTAGTTCCTCTTGATGCAATCTTTTCAACAAAAGTTTCTAGAATTTTTATCCATAATATCGAATTGCCTGCACAGCGAGCAGTTCCATTCCAAGTCGGGGAGATTAAAATAAAATACTTGAAATCCTCGACTTGCTTGATATCACTGCCGTTGATTGTTTTGATGTTGTTGCCTGTAAAGGTTGATATAGAGACTGTGTCCCCATTAGTGCTCTTGAAACCACAAGCAGTCACTAATAACAGGGGGCGCAAGCTCTCCTATCCCGATGTCATCTCCAGAGATTCTGGTATTGAAATCCAGGATTTGGCAACGGCAATGAGCGACAGACTCATTTGGAGAACAATTGTTGAGTCGATTTCGGCTGAGGCCGCCGGATGATGATGATGATGATGAAAATAAAATAGAACATTAAATAAACTTGTATTTTTCGGCAAATACTCTTCGGTCAAATAGAAATTACACTCGGAAAACATTAAATATTTCTATGATGTAGCATATTTGAATGTCAGATAAGTTTGAACAATTATTGACCTTACAATAGTCATATGTATATATATATATAAAAATATATATATATATAAATATATATATATATATATGTGTGTGTGTGTGTTTGTGTGTACGTGTTTGGGTATGTTTGTGTGTGTCAGTATGCGTGTATACGGAGCATCGTTATCAAACTACGTATATATGACCAGCAAAATATTGGGAATATGTTTATTAATATTATTTGGGAGTATAGGTAGATCCTCAGACACCATGCTTTTCAGCATAGAGTTGTGTCCCTTTACGTTCTGAGTTCAAATCGGCCGAAGTTAACTTTGCCTTTCATCCTTACGGGGTCGATGAAATAAAGCACCATTAATGCACTAGGTTATTAGCTGGCCTTGTACCATAAGTAGAAACAAGGGCGGTGGACGTATAATATCAGTAGCGCGAAGGACAACATGCTTTGGTGTATGTAGTTACTTATATTTACATTCTGAGTTCAAATCCCGTTGAGGTTAATTTTGCCATTCATCTAAGTCTCTTGGCTTTGTGCCTACGTCAGATACCATTATTATTTGTAATTAAATATTTTGAAGGTAATATCTAATTCCACATATCTATCTATGAAGATATGTTCTGCTCTATTGATCTTCTTTATCCCGAAGGGAGGCTGAAATTCAATATTGATAATACAGTAAATATATATAGTATCTTATTTAATTAATTACAACATAGCTATGATATTCCAGCCAATCGAGTCGTTATACCGCTAAACATATTCAGTGAAGGAATTCTCCGAAGAAGCTTACCTATTATCTCGCTATGCTGAAATGTAATAGCTATGTTGTAAGAAATTAAACAATTAAAGACACACAAAGACAAACGCATGACCACACACATACACATATGTGTGTGTGTGTGTGTATATATACGCACATATAAATACACACTAGTCACACAACACTATACACACTAGTCACACATCACACATAACACTATACACACACGCAAACGCATGCGCAAAGAAGACAAAATAAAATAAGATAAACAAACAAGCAAATAAATAAATAAATATATAGACAGACTGAATAAAAAATGGCGTAGACATACAACACAACAGGAGGAACAATGAATATAACACCACTGACGATGTTGCAGATGTGCAACGAAAGATTTATGTAAATTATGTAAACTATATATATATATATGTGTTTGTGTCTATATTGTATCTGTATTATTTTTGACCGCCGGTCAGTCAATGGCAACATTGAGGACCGAGTAAGTTAGATCGCAGATATAATAAAAGACAGCGAGAAGCGAAAACCAACCAAACAGTGAGTGTGTTCTGTTATTAATTCTGGCAATATTACGCAAATATGACCCTCCCCAAGTATAACAATATATATATATATATATATCATAAAACATGTCTATAGAATCACCAGATAAAATATAT
>OZ024746.1:56013775-56031275 GCA_964016885.1 Eledone cirrhosa
TGGGCACAAGTGCTTCGGCGAAGTCCAAGGCGGCAGTAAGTAGCGGTAAGGTGATTGAAGCAGAGTAGCTCTCTATGTCGAACTGGATAAATTTAGTATCTCGTTTATCCTCCATATTGCTGAACCATGAGATAACTTCCTGGGTGTTGATCCATAGGCTAAGTCGGGCGTCTTGCTTGACATTTGGTATCACGCGGTCTAGGATTTTTTTGCTGATTCTCCCTATGTCGGACTTCATTGGGTTTATAAGCCTGATAGATTTTTTAATTTGTTTATCTATTCTTTTATTCACTTATTTATTTATTTATTTATTTATGTATTTCTTTAGCCTAGCAATAGCGAGAGACTTAAGTCTTAGTAACCAGACTTTGCTTATTTTTTTTTCTCTCTCAGTACTGTTTATAGTTTTACCCCTCATTGTTCTACTTACCGTTTCGAATTCCCCATCTTCCCCCTCCCCAGTCTCCATTTGACCTCACGCCCAGCTGTAGCCGGCACTACCAACGCATGAATGGGTCTACTCCACTCCCTTCCCTTTTTCTCCTACCGGCAGGTTTAGCTACCCCTTCCCCCACCAATTTGCCATCTCCGATTTACTACTAACTTGTGACGTGACCAATCCTGGTGATTGTCTCTTTGATCATTTATGGAATTATCCCTTGATAAGCTCGGCTATTTAAATACCAGAATAAATTTTCATTCAGTCCAGAATTAGCCGTCCGAACGGCTTGAGCTCAGCCGTCGGGGTCTTACTTGTTCCTATTACCCACTCTACTACCCTAAGTATTGAGTAATTTGGTGCGTTATGGTCCACCTGGTTCCTTACCACATTTCCTTCGTTATATATGTATATATATATGTATATATATATGTATGTATATATATATGTATATATATATGTATGTATATATGTATGTATATAAATATGTATGTATATATGTATGTATATATATATGTATATATATATATATATATATGTATGTATATATATATGTATATTTATATGTATGTATATATGTATGTATATATATATGTATATATATATATGTATATTTATATGTATGTATATATGTATGTATATATATATATGCATATATATATGTATGTGTATATATATATGTATGTATATATATATATGTATATATATATATATATGTGTATGTATATATATATGTATATATATATATATACATAGGCAGAATTATACATATATATATATACATAGGCAGAATTATATTTATATATATACATAGGCAGAATTATATATATATATATATATATAGATAGATAAATATACACGGGTGTGTATGATTGTGTACAGAAGATTATATTAATAAAAGGAATTCCAACTTTAACTGATTTACTCGTTTTATTTACAATCCTTTAACATTTATAATGGTATTATAATGAAATAGTATGGTAGAATATTAAATGTTAAGTGTTAATTGAACATGCTTTCGCAATCTTCAGGTTCATATTGTGTGGTGACAGTCAAGTTTGCAATTTTCAACTGTAATGAGATGGGTATATTGTGTGCCTTATATACAGTGAAAATTGGCTCCATAAAAGTGGCTCTTGCAAACTGGATTTCGACCAATCGGTGTGAAAAATAGTACTAACAAAAAATGGAAAAATAATATACATAATACAAAAAATTGGACAAAATACATAACGAAACTAAATATAATATCACGACAAAAAGTTCATCAAGCAAACACCAACAGGAATATAAATCCTGAACAGAGAAAAATCCATGTTTTAACGTCAGGACAACAAAAACCGGGAAAAGAAAAACTCCAGGACGAAACATATCCAACACAACTGTACACGTAGATCATAAAATAATTAATTTATCCAAAAGAGATCTTGACAATGATGAAATGCTAATTCTGTCAAAAGGACTGAAATTCACTCTGACTCCAACAGTCAACCACCAAGAACTGAATGAGGATACCCAAGAATTCTGTCGAAAATTACGTCTTGTAGAATTCTTCGCTGATAAAAGTAATGAGAGTGATGAATCACTAGTAAAGAATAAATCAAATTGCTCTCTGCCAAAATGAAGAAATATCTATCTCGACCAATACATTGACATCCTGTCTAAATGTCCTCTTAGCCGTAATACTAATGCTAGGCCAAACATTAAAAAATCAGAAATGTCTGCACTTAAACGTATACAAAATGATAAAACAATAATAATTAAACAAGCAGATAAAGGGGCTGCAGTTGTTATAATGGATGCTGAATACTACAAAGATTTGGTTGCGGAATAACTGAAAGACACAACATTCTATCATGAAATACCGTCAAATATAGACCACAACATCATGAAGAAGATCAACAACCTGGCTTCAAAATACCACAACTCACTTACTGATAAGGAAAGAGACTACATCACTAATCTTGAGCCAAAAGCCAGCAACCTGTATGGCCTACTGAAAGTTTATATGTCAAAAGAAATCCAACTGGCAGTAAAAGAACAAAACAGTGAGTACATTAAATTACTGCACCCAAAAGACTTAAAACTTAGACCTATTATAGCTAGTCCAACATGCCCCACCCACCGTCTAAGCAATTTTGTTGACATTATTTTGGAACCACTACGTATTCACATACCCAGTTTCATCCGGGATGATCTCGACTTCCTGTCCCATCTTCCCCAAACCACGGAAACGAATTCACTTCTACTTAGTTTTGAAGTGGTAAGCCTTTACACCAACATTACACATGATTTAGGAATAAAGGCGGTTAAATACTGGGTGGAAAAACATAGATAAGTGATTCCCATCAGATTCAGAGCGCCATTTATATTAGACGCAGTTAAACTTATTCTGGAAAACAACACTTTCTTCTTCAATGGAAAGAATTACATCCAAATTAGAGGCACAGCGATGGGAACGAAATTTGCTCCCGTTTACGCGAACTCTGTAATGGGATACTTAGAACAACAACTCTACCAAGAAATCGAGGAAAATATTGCACTGACTTTAGAAAGTACATTGAAAAATCTTGGAAGAGATACCTTGAAGACTGTTTCATCATCTGGACAAAATCTCTAGATACTCTGCATGAGTTCAATATCCTCCTGAATAACCTACACCCATCTCTCCAATTCACAAAAGAGATGAGTAGTATATAATGATAATCAAAAACGATACATATTATAAACACACAGACACCCATCAATATCTGCATTTTAAGTCGTGCCATCCACCTCATACAAAACGCAACATCCCATACTGCCTAGCCAGAAGAATGTGTACCATTGTAGAAGATACGAATACCAGGTACAAACGCTTAACAGAACTAAGAGAATTTTTGCTCAAACAAAAATACCCATTTCTACCTATAGAAAATGGCATACAGCGATTACAAATACAAATTAAAAAAAATAAAAATAAAAATAAACATGAAGATAAACAAGTGGTGCAAGAGTGTGGGGCGTGTAGGGATGGTGGCGGGTGGAGTGTAGAGAGGGAGGCAGGGTGGCCGAGCGGGGAGGGCAGAAGGTGGTGTACGTGTGTAGGTGTAGGTGTGTGTTTGTGTGTATGTCAATGTGAGAGTTGGGGGAAGAACGAGGTTCCATGTTCAGGAAAACGGGTATGTGGGGGTGGGTTATAGATCGGTGTGTTTGTGCGTTAAAATGGGAGGGGTGGGGTAGAGGGGTAGGGGAGGGGGAGAGGATTCCAGAGGCTGAAGGTGTATATATGTGGGGGTACGCACGTGTGTGTTGGTGTTTATATATATAAATACATGTATATATATATATATGTATAGTATTGAAGACTCCAAACCTCGGTTTGGAAGAAAGAATTGTAAGCAAATAAATGATTTAAACAGAACTTTGATTCATGTAATCTCTATATATATGTATATATATATATATATACATGTATATATACATGTATATATATATATATATATATATATATATATATATATATCTAAGGCGGGTAACATTCCCGAGATCCATGGACGAGTTCTCTCCAGCAGTCTCTGTCCCTCATTATCGCTGCCATGTCCTGCGTCTCCAACAGACCAGTGTCTGTCCTTAGGGCATCAACATAAGTTAACCTTACTCTTCCTCTTCTAGTGTATATTTACTCCAATAAATTGTTGAGTGCTTTATAACAGTTATACAAATATTTTGCTTGTTGTATCCCAACAAATTGAATATATATGTAGAGGTACAACCGTACTAAGAGTGGGAAATGACATTTCGTTTCATTTTTTCCATTTATCCATTTCCGTGCACCCGGCCGATTAAACCACTCGATATACAAGTTGAGCTACACAGCCGTTAATATGCATAGGGTAAGTATATACGTTCAACAATCTGGCAGGAAGGTTTACGTTGCTGAGGATAGCTAATAAGCTTGAAACTAGTACAACGTTCCTTTGTCTGTGTTGAACAAACGAGCAACGATGGTTGCTAGACACTACGGCTTAATACGGGATGTTTGTTTACAAACACACCGAGCATTATAATAAATGTTCGGTGAATCCACACGTACATATATATATGTGTGCATGTATGTATATATATATACATACTACTCTACGTCTGTATACATATATGTATGTACGTGTAATTACTTATATTTAAGTAACAGCCGTACTAAGTGTGGGAAATTAATTTTCGTTTCATTTTTTCCATTTATCCTTTTCGGTGAGCCCGGCCGATTAACCCACTCGATATGCAAATTGGGCTACTCAGATGTTAATAATCATAAGGTAAGTATATACGTTCAACAATCTGTCAGGATGGTATACGTTGCTGAGGATAGCTAATAAGCTTGAAACTAGTACAGCGTTCCTTTGTCTGTGTTGAACAAACGAGTAACGATGGTTGCTAGACACTACGGCTTAATGCGTGATGTTTGTTTACAAACACACCGAGCATTATAATAAATGTTCGGTCACTCCATACGTAGATATATATATGTGTGCATGTATGTATATATATATATACATACTACCGTACGTCTGTATACATATGTGTATGTACGTGTACATACTCATATATAAGTAACAGCCGTACTCAGAGTGGGAAATGAAATTTCGTTTCATTTTTTCCATTTATATCTCTATATATATATATATATATATATATATATATATATATATGTATATATACATGTATTTATGTATATATACATTTATGTATATATACATGTATTTATGTATATATATATACATGTCAAAGGGCAAAAGAGCTCTTAAGAGTCAATGGCCATCCAAAATCACCGTGAGAGATGACCCTTTAGCCTTTGTCAAGGTAGAATTCTAGGAGAAGGAAAACTCTGATATAACACCTGAAACTCTGATGGTATCCAATTATGTTGACTTGTTCTTCTTTTTGGTAAATATTATTTGGTTAAGAGAGTGGGACTGGCTTTGTGCAGTGCCTTTGCTCACTATAAAAGCTTCACGGCACAGGCATTGCTTTATATCTAGAGATCTCTCTGCATTTGTCGTCACCTGGTACCATGGGCCCAGCACTCTGTGTCAATAATTGTGACAAGTGTAGTGTTTGTACAAGAGTTTTCAAGTCGCTGGCTGGACTAAAAAGTCACACTCGTTCAGCGCATCGGTAGGAGTTCTCCTGCATGGATATAAATTAGAGGCCGTACTCGAAAACGAGTTGGCAGCAACCATATATATATACATGTATATATATATACATGTATATATATGTATATATATATACATGTATATATATGTATATATATGTACATGTATATATATGTATATATATATATAGATGTATACCAATACATGTATATATATATATGTATATATATATATGTATATATATATATGTATATATATATATATATATATATATACATGTATATATATATATGTATATATATATATGTATATATATGTATATATATATATATATGTATATATGTATATATATGTATATATATATATATATATATATATATATATATATATATATATATATATATATATATATATATATATATATCTAAGGCGGGTAAAATTCCCGAGATCCATGGACGAGTTCTCTCCAGCGGTCTCTGTTCCTCATTATCGCTGCCATATCCTGCATCTCTAACAGACCAGTGTATATATGTATATATATATATATGTATATATATATATATTTGTATATATATATATGTATGTATATATATATGTATATATATATATATTTGTATATATATATATGTATGTATATATATATGTATATATATGTATGTATATATATATATATATATATATATATACATTTATATATGTATATATATATATATATATATATATATATACATTTATATATGTATATATATATATATACATATATGTATACATACATTTATATATGTATATATATATATATATGTATACATATATGTATATATACATGTATATATATATACATGTATATATATATACATGTATATATATATACATGTATATATATATACATGTATATATATATATATGTATATATATATATGTATATATATGTATATATGGCCCTCTAATTGATGAAAATGGCACTCTTCAAGACAATGCTAAAACCATGGGTGAGATACTGCATAAACAATACTGCTCTGTTTTCAGCAATCCTGATATGGCCAATCTGGGCTGTATCGGCGATGTTACTCCCCATTACACCTTATCGGACATAACGTTTGGCGCCCCTGATGTCCAAGCGGCAATAAAGGAAATCAAGCATAATTCAGCAGTAGGTCCCGATAGGTTCCCTGCTTGTGTCTTGAAGGCGTTTCAAAACCAACTTGCATCTCCTCTTGCCAATCTGTGGCGGAACTCACTGGATGCTGGATATGTGCCAGAAAACCTTCTATCCCAGTCTGTTGTCCAAGTTTTCAAAAAAGGAAACAAATCCCATGCCGTGAATTACCGTAACATCTCACTCACCTCTCATATCATTAAGGTATTTGAGATAGTGGTGAGATTGCGAATGACTCACTTCCTTGAGAGTAACAATATGCTGAACTCCAAACAGCATGGATTCGGTAATGGAAGGGATTATCTGACGCAGCTACTGCATCACTTTGATGACATTTTGAGAGCCTTGGGAGAGGGTTCCAACACTGATGTTATTTTCCTTGATGAAATCAAGGCCTTTGACAGGGTTGATCACAACATTCTACTGAGAAAGCTGTCCAATATTGGTGCCACTGGAAAGCTGCTGCAGTGGATCAATAGCTTCCTGTCAAACAGAACCCAACATGTTGTAGTCGAAGGAGTCAAATACAGCCCAGCCAAAGTCAGTAGTGGGGTCCCACAAGGCACTGTGTTGGGCCCACTTCTCTTATTCATCTATATTAATAACATCACTGACATCATCAAACACAGCAACATTAGAATTTTGGCTGATGATTCCAAGCTCGAAAAGGTCACCAATGGCGTGGATGACCGGATAAGCCTTCAGTCAGACCTACTGGCTGTTACTCAATGGGCGGAAAAGAACAACATGTTACTGAACGAAGACAAATTCGAACTGATCTACTTTGGAAAAGGGGATGCTCTGAAACTCCCGTACACCCTTCACTCTGGTGAAACTCTCGTGGCATCTAACAACATCAGAGACTTGGGTGTAACCGTGGACAGCAACATAAGCTGGGCCACGCATATAAGCAGCAAAGTTGACATGGCCCGCAGAATGTGTTCCTGGATCCTCAGAACCTTCCAGTCGTGAGATTCCCACACCATTATCCTTCTCTTCTCCACTTTTGCCCGACCACACCTTGAATACTGTTGTCCACTGTGGTCTCCCCTCACGAAACAAAGTATTATGAAACTTGAAGCTCCCCAAAGGGCAATAAGGAAAAAGATAGATTGCATGTCAGACCATGACTACTGGGGTCGACTAGAAAAGCTGAAACTTTACTCACTCCAACGTCGCCGTGAGCGTTATATTATCTGCATGGTGTGGAAAATGTTTCATCAGCACTGCCCAAATGATGTTGGCATCACCTTCAAAATACACCCAAGGCTTGGGCCCCGTGCTATCCGTCCCAAACAAAAATCTAAATCTCAACTCATAACAGCAATACGGCACGATTATTTCACCTCAATTGGCCCGGCTCTCTTCAACATCACACCAGGACACGTCAAAACAGAAACTGACCACACAAAATTCAAGAAGTCTTTGGACAAATTCCTCCAAGTAACCCCGGACAAACCACCCACACCCGGATATGTCTCCGCAAACATTAATTCCCTTCTCGAAGGGGCCATGGTGCCCTAATCCTGAATTGAAAGATTTCGCCAGGTGGTACTATTAAGTTAGACATGGCCTGTATATAGGTATATGCGCGTGTGTGTGTGAATGTATGTATATGTGTGAGTATATGAATGTGTATATATTTATTTTTATATTTATATGTTTATATGCGTATATGTATTTTATCTGTAGATTATAAACATACAGAGACATTAGCCCTGAATTTTTGTATTTACATACATCTTTTCGGCATGCGTATGCATGTGAACATATATTTTTATGCATATCTGTGAACGAAGTATAAACTTTTGTATAAACTTTTTGTGTTTCCATTGGTCAATTTGAACTCTGTTCCCAAACAGACCTGTAATTTTGAATTGTTGTTATTATCAATAAATATATTTCATTATTTCTGAAGACGGCATATATATGAGTTGGTATGTATATTTAATTTTGATAGTTTGTATAATTTTGTATAATTTTGTACATAGATCTGTTAAATATACATGCCAATTCTAACACATATATATCCCAGAAACGATCGTTAAATAATGAACTTTTTTTGTTTAATATAAGGAACTGTTTCATTGTTTTATTCATTATTTTTTTAATATTTTATATATATATATATATATATATATATATATATATGTGTATATATATATATAGTGAAGGCGCATGGCTTAGTGGTTAGAGCATTGGGCTTGCAATCGAAAGGTTGTGAGTTCAATTCTCGGACCGAGTGATGTGTTGTTTCCTTGAGCAAGGCACTTTATTTCACGTTGTTCCGGTTTATTCATCTGTAGAAATGAGTACCTGCCCGCCCAGCCAGTGGGATGCCGTTATCTTATGGCTAAATCAGCACGACGTGCTGAGACCAGCGGCGCCGACAGTCGCCCGACAGACTGGTCGGTCAAAGTGATATATATATATACACATGTATATATGTATATATATACATGTATATATATATGTATATACATGTATATATGTATATATATATATATGTGTATATACATGTATATATGTATATATATATATATACATATACATGCATATATGTATATATATACATGTATATGTGTATATATATATATATATATATATATATATGTATATATATGTATATATATATACGATATTAAGGATACTATTTATGGTTATGTATATACTAAAACTTTTTATAATTTATATATATTTTCAACCCTAAACAGTGAAGGTCAGTAATTAATTACTACCTTATTACCAGTAAGATACATAGCTCAATGTAATAACATCAGTTGTTCTACTGATGTTATATAGACCAGTTATACAGACCAGTTATATAGAATTCACAAGAATCAAAGCTATGTTCAAAGCATTAGTTAATAAATGCTTTGAACATAGCTTTGATTCTTGTGAATTCTATATATATATATGTATATATATATATATATATGTATATATATATATATGTATATATATATATATATATGTATATATATATATATGTATATATATATACATGTATATATATATATATATATATATATATATATATATATATATATATATATATTATTTTAAAACCGGATTCAGCTTAACTATTTAAAGGTAATCATTTATTTTATATCCTTTGTACAAGGCATGCTTGATTTTACACGTTTCTCTGTTTTGTATCCTTATACAAATCATTGTAATTATATTCAATACAACAATAATAATGATCTTTATTAAGATTATATTTGCAGAATCATCAAATCCTTGGAGACAGTGCTTTCCACTATGTCATTATGACCATATTGTTATTGAGTTCAAATTGATCGTTTTCAGCTTTGCCTTTCGCCATTTCTGCGTCGATGAAATAAAGCACCAGTAATGTATTGGAGTCGATTTAATAGACTTTCCTCTTTGGGATTCATATTCTTTACCTAGCAGATGCTCTTCCGTATTGGGGAATTCTCTTGTTGGAGTTTATAGTTATTTTGTTACCCGTTTTATTTACACCACTATGCATATATAAATATCAGCTGTACCTGTCCCTCTGTAATTTCCTTTGTTTTGTTTTCTGTCCATGTAGCCAATGGATAAATAAATATTATTTGATTTTTAGAAACGTTTGAAAGCTAGGGAGATTGTTTTGTGTTTTCCGACAGTCTACATGCGTTGGGTTCAGCTCTGGTAGGCATAAACATTGCTTTTCATGCTTCGTCGAAATTAAATACCATTCACGTGTTGAGGCCGATTTAAATGACGTTCTCCTTCACACAGATTGCTGGTCTTTTGCAGAAATTTCAAATATTTATCATCGGCATGGCAGTATCAGTAGAGCGGCAGACACCATACTTTGCAGCATAGAATTATGGCCCTTCACCTTCTGCTGAGGTTAACTTTGCCTTTCATCCTATGGGTTCGATAAAATAAAGTACCAGTAATGCACTGGTGTAATTGCTGGCCTTGTGCCAAAACTAGCTATAATTATTTCATCTGTTAGATTGGAAGGTTCGGTAGACAGTTTCACAACGTGCTTTGTGGCAAAGAGTTACGGCCCTTTATGGTCTGAGCTCAAATCCCGCCGAGGTTAGCTTTGATTTTCTTCCTTACGGGGTCGATGAAATATAGTACCGGTAAGCATTGGGGCCGATTTAATCGACTTTCCCCTTCACTTCAAATTGCTGGCCTTGTGCCAAAAGTAGAAATCATTATTCTATAGAGGGTTATAATTGTTTCTACTTTTGGCACAAAGCCAGCAATTATCACAGTGTATTACTGGTACTTTATTTTATCGACCCCGTAAGGATGAAAGGCAAAGTTAACCTCGGCGGGATTTGAACTCAGTCCGTAAAGGGACGTAACTTTGCTGCAAAGCATGGCGTCCGACCCTCTACCGATACTGCCAAATCAAATTCAAATGTAGGCACACAAAATTTATTGCAAGCGTCAATATCGTATATTGCAGCAAATAAACTGAGCCGAATTACAAAGACATTATTTCAAGAGGGCGGTGGATTGGCAGTATCGGGAGAGGGTCGGACGCCATGCTTTGAAGCATAGTTACGGCCCTTACCGTTCTGAGTTCGTATCCCGCTGAGGTTATCTTTGCCTTTCATCCTCACGTTGTCGATAAAATAAAGTACCAGTAATGCACTGGGTAATTGCTGGCCTTGTGCCAAATGTAGAAACAATTATTTCAAGTGGATTGGCAGAATCGGTAGAGATACTTAGCGTTATGATCCTTTATGTTCTGAGTTCAAAACCCGCCGACGTTATAGCCTTCCCTTTCACCCTTACGGTTTCGATAAAATAAAGTACCAATAATGCACTGAGGTAGAATTAATCGACTTTCCCTTCCCGCAAAATTGTTCGCCTTGTGCCTAAATCAGAGACCATCCTTTCAGTGTCGATAAAATAAATTTCAGTCAAGAACTGGGGCTTATTAAATTGACTTTCTACTTACGCCTAATTACAGCTTTTGTCGTCAGTATGAGGGATTCGACCAATTTACGACTTTATTTGAAATCATGTGGTGCTCAACTTTGCTTTTATTCCTTCCGGAGATTATAAAATAAAGTATCAGTCTTGAACTAATATAGTAGATTAAATCGGCTAACACTTTCAGCCAATTTTCTAGTCCTATGCCTTGATTATGATATAATTATTGTTGTTTCTGGTGTCGGCTTCGTCGTTGTTGGTATTATTGTTGAAACGAATTTGTTCTATTTGTATTTGTATTGGAAACGGAATGTTCATAGGTATTTTGAAGGAAACTTGTTCAACCTATTTCGGGAAAACATCGAATCTTCAGTTAAATAACCAAATAAATATTTCTCGTTGAAATCTTTTAGGTAATTCCAAATGGTCAAATGCAAATATCTGCTATTGACTAAACACTGTTGTATACAAAGCCCATATACGATGTTAGAGTGCCATTAATAAGCCACCGTGTTTTCAATGATCACGGCAGACTGCAGTTCCATTTGTTCTATTAAAAGCTTCTGCAATTCACAATATGGAAAACGTTATTGACTTAACAATGGACAATTGTTATTCGAGTATTCAGAAGCAAATAAGCCACGCAATGTGGGACTAAGTCTATTACAATTGTATCTGTACATTCTAATATCTTAATATTCTGATATTACTTTCCACCAACATGGAAGTTCTGTGTGAATACTTCGTGTAAATGTAGTATTCATTCATGTAAACGTTTATTTAAAGTGCAAAACAATCTGAAATATCCTTTCCTGCAAAACAATATCTGCATGCTTACCGACAGAAGGAAATGTAGCAGACGATACAGAACATCTTTCATTCATATATTTTGTATTTACCGTTCGCGAAATGGATATAAACTTATGTAACTGTAGTCAAATTCTTATTGAAATGCTCTCGTCATTATTATTGGAGATAGTTACGTCCCTTTACGATCTGAGTTCAAATCCCCCCGAGGTTGACTTTGCCTTTCATCCTTACGGGGTCGATAACATAAAGTACCAGTAATGCACTGGGTGATTGCTGGCCTTGTTCCTAAAGTAGAAACAATTATTATTGGAGATGATAATTCTCGCTAGTATACGCGTACACCCCCCACACACACTCACACACTCTCTCTCTATGTCGCTCTCTCTCTCTCTCTCTCTCTCTCTCTCTCTCTCTCTCTCTCTCTCTCTCTCTCTCTCTCTCTCTCTCTCACACACACACACATACATATATATATATATGTGTGTGTGTGTGTGAGCATAGCTGTCGAAAACGGCGGAGCTCAGCCGTCGGAGTCCCAACTGTTTTCCTATATATATATATATATATATATATATATATATATATATATATATATATATATATATTTATATATATAGTGGTGGAACACTGGAACGTAATATCAGTAGTGGTAGAGCACTCAGTCCAAGGGACGAGTTAGGTAGTAGTGGTTACACAACAGTTAGTTCACCATACCGAAAACAGTTGTTTCACCTTAGCGGATCCTCAGCTCGGAATGGGCATGGTTATAGGAACAGGAAGGACAACCGTAAGAACACGCATGCGCAGAAACCCTGTTACTTCAAACAGGGAATACTAGAATGCGTGCGAGACGTGTAAGGGAGATAACTGCGAAAGTCCGAAAAGATTTTAGTTGAAAAATAAAATTACAAAGAATCGGTCCGGAACCTTGTAGTTATGCAATAGGTGTTTGGCAACGTGTGGACAGCGTGTGAAAAATTCATTTCTCATGTTTAGGCAATCAATATTGCATAATCTCTTTAGAATAGTTATTCGTTCGTCTATACATAAGCCACACGTCGGATTTCCCCTTGCCTATGGCTTGAACTTAGTGATGGCTTTCCATTGAATGGATTCATACGAACTTGATTACTCCCTGAAGAACATTGCAAATCCATCCAACCATGTTTACCAAAACCTCCTCCTACAAAAAGCGGAAGATGTCGTCAGACGCTTAAGATGGTGATCCCTAGCTTTTGACGGCAAAATTACAGGCACCAACAACACCTTCAACCTGAAATTGAGAACCTACCCTCCTAAGGTAACTGAACTTGCTCCTTTCGAGACGGACCTTCTTGACTTAGTCGCTAACATTTCCTTTCGCAAACACACTAACACTTTCAAACGAAACTCAGAAATGATATTAAGAAATTTAGGTCTTCTAAGAACAACTTCGTTCTTTCCGACAATACTAATAATATTTATGATGTCGACAACACCAATTTCCGCCACCTGACCCATAACGCTATTACTCCTAAATATAAGAAAGCTAACTCTATGGGCTACCACGACATTAATACAGAAGCCAATGAACTTGCCGCCGACCTTAAGGTAGATAAGAAGCTACTATCTCTAGCTAAGCGGGATGCGTTCCTCACCCTGAAAGATCACAAGGTAGACGTTACTTCTAACCCCACATGTAGACTAATAAACCCAGCACGCACATATATGGTTACTAGTCAGTAAGGCCATACTTAGAAACATAGTTAATACAATTAGGACCAAGTCCAACCTGCCCCAGTGGGAGACAGCAACTCCGTAAATAAGTGGTTTAACTCCTTAAAATCCCAAAAAGCGAAGTTCACACGGTTTCACATTGTCGATTTTTACCCGTCGATTTCAGAGACCGTGTTAAACAAAGCGTCGGACTTCGCTACCACTTACACCACCGTCGATGGTTTAGACATGGAAATCATCGCTCACTGCCGGAAAAACCTCCTCTTCAACGACGGAGTAGCTTGGGCAAAGAAGTACACAACTTGAGACCTATTCGACGTCCCCACGGGATCGTTTGACAGTGCTAACGCATGTGACTTGGTTGGCCTATTTATTTTAGACAAATTACGTGTTAGATTCCCAGATTTGCACACGGGAATATACCGCGACGATGGGCTGATTTTATCGAGTCATAAAAGTGGTCACGACCTCGACCGGTTTAAAAAAGAATTAGCTTCTACCTTCAATGATTTAGGACTTAGGATAACAATAGCCACCAACCTCTCTAACGTAGTTTTCTTAGACATTAATTTAGACCTTCGCACACACCCACATACCCTTCCATAAGCTAAACGAGAAACTAAATTACATTCACAAGGACTCATGCCACCCTCCCACTGTTTTTAGAAACTTCGTTAAGAATATCAGTACTAGAATCTCAAACCTCTCCTCTAATAAGGCTATCTTTGATAGGGCGGACCCCTAATATAACAAGGCGTTGGCTAACAACGGCTTCTCACAACATATCACTTACTCTCCCACTAGCAACAACACCATTAGGAAAATTAAGCGCAACAATAGACAAACTATCTGGTTCTCTCTTCCCTTCTCACTCAACGTTAAATCTAATGTAGGAAAAACATTTCTAGCCCTCTTAGATAGACATTTTCCCATGGGTCATAAATACCGCTCCATCTTTAACCGACACAAAGTTAAACTAGGATACTACAGCGCTAAGAACATAAAGGCCCTAGGAGCAACACCCCACCAGAGTGCTCTTACCGTAAGCCTGAAGCTTGCCCCCTTCAACAGCAATGCAACACACCAGCTGTAATTTACGAAGCTGTAGTCACTTCCAACCGACCAAATGAACCACAGGAGGTCAGATCCTATGTGGGCATGGCGGAGGGCCGATTTAAGGAATGTTTCCTGAACCACCAGTCTACCCTCAGGTAGCCGGACAGACGTTCATCCACAAAACTCGCGTATGGCCCCTCAAGAACTCAAGTATAGACTTCTCCATTAAATGGAAAGCCATCACCAAGTCATACGCAAGGGGAAATTCCGACGTGTGGCTTATGTATTGACGAACGAATAACTTTTCTAAAGAGATTATGCAATAGTGATTGCCTAAACACAGGGATTGAATTTTTCACACGTTGTCCACACGTCGCCAAACACCTATTGCATAACTACTAGCCTGCGGACTGATTTTTTGCAATTTTATTTTTCAACTAAAAACTTTTCGGACTTTCGCAGTTATCTCCCTTATACCTCTCGCACGCATTCTAGTATTGCCTGTGTGAAGTGACCGGGTTTCTGCGCATGCGCGTTCGTACGGGTGTCCTTCCTGTTCCTATAAGCATGCCCATTTCGAGCTGAGGATCCGCTAAGGTGAAACAATTGTTCCCGGTATGGTGAACTAACTGTTATGTAACCACTTCTACCTAACTCGTCCCATGGACTGAGTGCTCTACCACTACGGATATTACCTTCCAGTGATCCACCACTATACATATATATATATATATATATATATATATATATATATATATATATATATATATATATAAGTCGGGTCACTCTTGAGTGCTGCTGGTAACATGTAACACAGTACAACCTGTCGCATTGTCGGGTCGACTGCGATTGAACCGGCAACCCCATCAAGTTTAGTTGGTGAGAAGGGTGATTTTGGACTCACTGCAGGACAAAAAACAAAACCTGACAAAGGGCGGAAGAACTCATAAAAGTCAACGGCCATACAAAAGTGTGTAAATATGTATATACACATGTACATATGTATGTATATGTGTATATGCATGGGTTCATGTGTATGTATATGGGCGGGGCCATATTAATAATCGGGCTGGACACCCGATCGCGCGGTTAAACCACTGGGAGTGAAGGACCTCTAACCTTTGTAAGGGCATACTTCTAGGAGAAGGTAACGGAGGAAACCGTGATGACTCCGATATAAATATATATCCATATATATGTAAGTATGTGTGTATACGTACATACATATATCTATACAGACGTACAGTAGCATGCACATATATACATATATATATATATAGGTAGAAGTTAATATGTCCAGGGATACTAGGTACCCCTAGAAATACATAGGTTGTCTATGATTCAAGGTTGTTCAATGGTGTTAATTTGATACACCAGAACTTTAATATTAAGATAAGCAGAACAAGTAAAATTCAATCAATTTTTCAAAATACATAAAAAATATAATATAAATATTTACCTCTTCTAGTGGCCCTTACTGATCAGTTTCGCTTTGTAAAACCTCATAAATCCGATGGATTTATGATGGAAAACCAAAGCTCATCAGAGAAGCATTTTCCCTTCCTAGGGCTAAACGTCCCAGGAACGACAAAATATACAACCTCCTGCCAGCTAATAAAGGTCTGAAAGGTCGTAAAAGTGACCCGTATGTAAACTGGACCGAAGTAAAAGCGGGAAAATCAAAGACTTGCTGTCTACAATTACTACTAAAAAAATTATTTTTTAATGTATTTTGAAAAATTGATTGAATTTTACTTGTTCTGCTTATCTTAATATTAAAGTTCTGGTGTATCAAATTAACACCATTGAAGAACCTTGAATCATAGACAACCTATGTATTTCTAGGGGTACCTAGTATCCCTGGACATATTAACTTCTACCTTTTTCTCCGTCCGTCGAGAACAAATCTGTTGCTCTACTTGGCTGCTATTTTTTTAGTAGTAATTGTAGACAGCAAGTCTTTGATTTTCCCGCTTTTACTTCGGTCCAGTTTACATACGGGTCACTTTTACGACCTTTCAGACCTTTATTAGCTGGCAGGAGGTTGTATATTTTGTCGTTCCTGGCACGTTTAGCCCTAGGAAGGGAAAATGCTTCTCTGATGAGCTTTGGTTTTCCATCATAAATCCATCGGATTTATGAGGTTTTACAAAGCGAAACTGATCAGTAAGGGCCACTAGAAGAGGTAAATATTTATATTATATTTTTTAATGTATTTTGAAAAATTGATTCAATTTTACTTGTTCTGCTTATCTTAATATATATATATATATATAT
>OZ024746.1:56033775-56036275 GCA_964016885.1 Eledone cirrhosa
TTTGCTTTGTTTCTTTTATCTTAAGAATCTTTATAGTTTTATCTACCACTTAATCATATTACTCTTGATATTATTAATGATTTTGCTGTAATAATAATAATAATAATAATCATTTTTAAAACAACAACAACATCTACAGCAACAGCAGTTACCATATTTATAATTGTTAATAATTTTGGCACAAGGCCAGCAATTAGCCAGTACATTACTGGTACTTTATTTTATCGACCCACATATGGATAAAAGGCAAAGTTAACGTCGACGGGATTTAACTCAGATTGTAAAGGGACGTATCTATGCTAGAAAGCATGGCGTCCGACACTCCACCGATACTGCCAATATAATAATTTGTTCTACTTTTGGCACAAGGTCAGCAATTAACCAGTACATTACTGGTACTTTATTTTATCGACCCCGTAAGGATGAAAGGCAAAGTTAACCTCGACCGGATTTGAACTCAGATCATAAAGGGACGTAACTATTCTGGAAAGCATGTTCGACCCTCTACCGATACTGCCAATTCACACTGCTTTCTTATATAGGCACAAGGCCAACAGTTTTATTGGGGAGGCGAAAGTCGATTAAATCAGCCCCAGTGCGTGACTGGTATTTTATTTTATCGACCCCGTAAGGATGAAAGGTAAAATTAACCTCGCCGGGATTTGAACTCAGACTGTAAATGGACGTAACTCTATGCTGCAAAGCATGGCGTTCGACCCTTTACCGATAATGATTTCTAGTATAAGCACAAGGCCAGTGATTTGGAGGTGGGGGGGGAGAGGATACTCGATTATATCGACCCTTGTCTTTACTGGTACTTTATTCCTTCGACCCTGCACGGATGAAGGACAAATCTAACATCGGCGGGATTTAAACTCAGAAAATAAAGGGCCGCAACACTGTGCTATGAAGCATTTTGTTTGACGCTCTGCCGATATTGTGGAGAGTGTTAATAATAATATTATGAAACATGAGTATGAATATATCATCATAATATTTATTCAAATATGACCCACGTTTCGCGAACAATCAACTCAAGGTAAGATCGGTTCCAAGTCTGAAATATACAAACTTATGAGGTATTGGTTCCACAGTCGGGGCCGATCAATACCGAACGTACCTTGAGCTGATCGAGCGCTAAACGGGCGTTACATATGAATAAACATAATTTAGACTATATCGATTTTGCGTATCCATTCTTCATTATTACTTTGCTGGTTTGGCAGTAACGGTAGAGCGTCAGACATCATGCTTTGCCGCATAGATATATGGCGCTTTCCGGGGTCGATAAAATAAAGTACCGGTAATGCACTGGCGAAATTGCTGGCCTTGTGCGAAAAGTAGAAACAATTATTACTATTACTATTACGTTTATATATATATATATCCAGGGAGTGTAACTTCGATTTATTGTAGGTTCACCCGGGTGAGCACTCGATATTTAGTTTCACTTCAGTGTCGAGGTGTAGAGCTATACAGAGTGTATTATAGGTAAATAAGATAACAAGGACGATTGGTTACTCCTTCATTACGTTTATTGGTTAGTGACGCGCGTTTCGCCAATGACCAGCTCAAGGTTTGATCTGTATCGATCTGACCTGGCTCTGTTATCCGCAACTCGTCAGACCCATTGTAATGTTAATGGAAGAATGAATACATGCTGTATGATAGAGTCTGAATTTCCAATGGCGGTCAGTAAAGTTTGATTTGATTGGTGGATTAGCTCATAGGGATGTTTTTGCCTGTTGTGTGTGTCCAGTGGCTGATCACTTTACCGTGTCGCCGTCACAAACAGTCATATCCGGCATGGACTGGTGTTTGGATTCCGTCAATCGATTGGTTATTGATTAGGCGATACCTACTGATGAAGCCACATACGCCGATTGTGCATTGTTGCATAATATATGCAGACAGAGTATGCAGTGTACCCCACTGGTGCATTAAGTGTGGCCGAAACTAGAGTCTGGGAACTATTATATAACTATGTGTATACTGTGGGAATGTATCCTACATTACCTATTAAGTACACTGAGATACAACCGGTCCTGGCATTGATAAATATGCTGGGTCCGTCAACTCATTATTATATATATATATATATATATATATATATATATATATATAAAAGGAACGATCGACTTTCGTCAAATCGGACCGGGGGAACAATGTTTCCGTTGGTCTTTCTAATTGCTAATACTATCTATCGGTCGCAACTCCAGGTAGAAGGAGCAACGTGAAATAAAGTGTCTTGCTCAAGGACATAACGCATCGCCTGGTCCAGGAATCGAACTCACAACCTTACGATTGTGAATCCAATTCTCTAACCACTCAGCCACACGCTAAATATATATATATATATATATATATATATATATATATATATATATATATATATATATATATATATATATATATATATATATATATATATATATATATATATATATATATATATATATATATATATATATATATATATATATATATATATATATATATA
>OZ024746.1:56046275-56071275 GCA_964016885.1 Eledone cirrhosa
TTGCCAATAAGAATCACACGCACCGATTACTTTCACTCCAATTTATTATAAATTAAATTGGTTAATTTAAAAATTTATAAATTTCTGGTTTGTTGGTTGGTTCCACAACCGGACGATTGTTCATATAGTGTCAAAGTTCTTTCGTCACACATTATGTGACCTCTTCAGTGGCTGGGGATTCTATTCTTTGTTTTGTGCCTCTCCTTTGTTCTGTCCTACGCCATCTTGTTTTTGTGTGTGTTGCGTGCTTAGTTTGCGCAAGTGTTACATCCGGGTGTATGTGTGTGTTTTTATTTGTTTATTTATCTGTTTATTTACCTGTTACTGGTTGGTTGTTTGTTGTATGTGTGTGTGTTTTCATTTTGTCCTTAATTGTAAGTTGTGATGTTACTATTCCATTCAAGTTTTCTATTTAATTTTGGTTGGAGATCATTTATGTTTATTGCCTTTGTGAATTTTTTAAACAATGCGTCTTTTCTGTGTGTAGACTTTATTTTTACTTCTATGTTCTCTAATTTGCCCTTATGTTCTATTTTAGCATGTTGGTGGAGTACTGCTGAATCTTTTCTATCTAGAAGCTCTCGCCAGTGTTCATTTAATCGTTCTCCTATACTACGAACTGTCTCACCTATGTACACTATATTCTTATCTGTTCATTGTCCTTCAGTACATCTTATGCTATATACTATATTTCTAGTTTACAGTTACTATGGGGGCTTAGTTTACAGATTACACATTTCTTATCTATACAGGGAGTTCTTTGAAAAGGGTATGTATTACTAATAAGTGTTTTTGTGGGGGTACCTGGTCTTTCTACTATCTTAATATTGAGTTTAAATTTATCTAGGGCCCTACTAAATTTGTAAGCTAATTCACCTCTAGGGGTCGTATTGATGAACATTACACTCTGGTATTTATTGCTATCATACCACGAGTTTATTATATTAACCCTATTCCTAGTTCTGTCTATCCTATTCCAAATTTGCTCCTATACAAGGGGCAGGTCCCATTTGTATCATTATTTACCATTTTTTCCCACTTGGTTCTGGCTCCTCTATATACTCTCATTTTATCTCTCTGATTGTAACCAGAGAACTGCATACGGTGGATGAAGTGTTGTATGTGTCTCTCTAGTTCTTTGCGGTTGCACATGCGGGACACGTTTCTCATCTCCCGTACTAAATCCGAAATCTCTATGTTGATTTGTGTGTGATCCAAAACAGCTGAGTTTCGGTGGATCAGATATTTGGAAGTCATGGGTTTGGAATAATGGGAATGGAGGATTTGTTTTTTGTTATTAATGCTTTCTAACCAGAGCTCTGTGTCTAGTATAGGTAATCGATGGTTGAGGTGTTTGTTGGGTAGTCTATAGTAACTCTAATACTCTGGTAGATGGAGTTAGCTATTTGCTGGATGCTTTCCATGGTGTTTTTCTCGAATTCCTGACTGGTCTCTAGTGGGGGTGTTTTTACTACTCCTTTCCTACACACTGACCATGGCCATTTCCCAGAGAGTACCTGTGCACTATTTTCCTTTCTACATACTAGAACGTTAGTCTTAGACAAGTTAACTTTAAGGCCTTTTGATTCTAGGCCATGCTTCCATGTTTGGAATTTCTTCTCTAGTTCAGCCATCGATTTATCTATGAGAGTTAGAACATATGAGTATAGACGGGCAGCCGGTCTTGAACTCCTCTGTTATAGCCTGAAGGGCAATAATAAATAGGAGGGTGTTAAGAACAGAGCCTTGATGAACACCAATTTTTACGCTAAATTCTTTACTATATTCGTTGTTAATTCCAACCTTGCTGACTGTTTCTTTATACATAGCATTTATAGCTCTCACAAGCCATTCATCAACACCTAATTTTCTAAGAGCCCACCAGATAATGGAGCGGAGGACTATGTCAAAGGCTTTCCCCAAGTCACCAAAAGCTATGTGTAGGGGTTTACCTTTAGATAGGTACTTCTCCTGTAGTTGTCGTACAAGGAAAAGAGCGCCTGTGGTACTTTTACCTCACACAAACCCAAACTGCATTTCATCTAGATCAATTCGCTCTATGATTAGTTGCGATATAACTCTTTATGTGACCTTCATAACTTGATCTACTAATTTAATGACTCTATAGTTTCCCCTATCTAGGGTATCTCCTTTACCCTTGTAGCAGTTACTGATGATGTTGCTACGCTAGTCATTTGGTATTAATCTATTCTGTATGACTGGTTTACTATCCGGGTGATCATAGTGTGTCCCACCATTCCTTATGCTTTCAGCATTTCAGCAACTGTCTCCGAAAGCTCAGCTGCATTGCCTGTCTTCATATTTTTGATTGCCTTACTTATTATACTACCTTTAACTTGCACTGCTGGTCCCTCTATTGGATCGATTTGGAGCAGACTATCTTTTTCCCATTTATTCTCCCCATTTAGACACTTCCAAGCTACCTTCTTATCAGCATCAGTGAGGGCAAGTACACCATCATCATTACGGACACACTTCTCCGCGACAAAATCACGGTTTTCCTTGACACATTGTCTTGCAATCCTTAACGCCTGGCGTCTTTCATCCTCTCGTTGTAGGACATGCTTGAACTTTCTTTCCTCAGCTTCCCTTCTTGCAAAGTACACTTGTCTCCTTGCTTCTCTCCTGGCCACTTGATAGTGTTCTCTACTTCCCCCATCCCGCCATACTTTCCAAGCCTGCTTTTTGGCATTGATTGACTCTTCCACCTTACTGTTTCACCACCAAGTTACTCTCTTCCTGCTTATAGGTCTGCTCCAGCCACAGATTTCATCTGTTGCCTTCAGCAGGTTAACTTTTCCTCTATATTGTAAGTCTCTAATTGCTCATCCTTACTTTCAAAATCATCAAGTAATATGCTTTTAAATGTGTTACTGGCTGTGGGGTCCTTTAGCTTCCATATTCTTCTTCTCATGGTGGTCCTCCTTTGTTGTCGAGTACATCTAGTCCTGACTATGAAGTCACTAACTATGAGGCTATGTTGGGAGGTGCATTCTTCACGGGGGAGGGGTTTAGTGTTTACAACAGACACTCTGTCACGTCTTCTGGTAAGGATATAATCTATCTGACTGACGTCATGCCCTGATCTACAGGTGATCAAGTGATTGTCTCGCTTTTTGAAGTTAGTGTTACAGATAGTTAGGTTGTTAGCGTCACAGAATTCCATGATTCTGAAGCCTTCCTCATTTCTAGTAACAAACCCATAGCCTCCAAGGATTCCGTCATAGCCGTCACAATGTTGTCCAACATGACCATTTAGAATGTCTATACACACCCACCCACACACCACACATATATATATGTATATATATATATATACATATGTATATATATATATATATATACATATATATATATATATATATATATATATATATATATATATATATACATATATATATATATATATATATATATATATACATATATATATATATATACATATATATATATATATATACATATATATATATATATATATATATACATATATATATATATATACATAAAATAAAGTTAAATAAAAGTCAAATGATAAAAATTTAGCTTCGTTTATTACTGCTATATATATTTCAGTGACAGTCATCTTTGGCTGTGACCTCTTCAGGCAGTTTGAATTAGTATGGTATAGACAAGTACAAATGTTGTTTAGGTGTATAATATTGTCAATACTCTGATATGCCCAGTTCCTTGTTGGGTTGTTAATTCACTGAGGAACTGGTTAATTCACTGAAGAACATATGACTCCAGTTCCTCAGTGAATTAACAACCCAACAAGGAACTGGGCATATCAGAGTATTGACAATATTATACACCTAAACAACATATGTACTTGTCTATACCATACTAATTCAAACTGCCTGAAGAGGTCACAGCCAAAGGTGGCTGTCACTGAAATATATATAGCAGTAATAAACGAAGCTAAATTTTTATCACTTGACTTTTATTTAACTTTATTTTACACTACTCCGGAGTAACCAAACCAACCTGCGCATTTCGTCGAGTGCTCCAGCCTGCATACTGAGGTGTTGGTATACAACCAACATAAACTCAAAATATATATATATACATATATATATATAGTATTAATTATATATATATATAGTAAAAATAAACCTTACACATTCAAATGGGAAGTGATAGGTAGCGCGAGTTCGTACAAACCACCTAATAAATGGTGTAACCTCTGTATACTATATTATCTTCTCTAACCGTAACCTACTTAACAAAAAATCTGAAGTGTTTGCAACTTGCCAGCACCGCTTCAGAATTCCTTCCAAAACTTTAAGCGTACTATATAGCAATGTCGGATTTGAACCAAACACCACCTCTAGCATCAAACACCAGGGGCACACCTTATACCACATCCCCAACACTCATTGATCTAATATAACACAAATCGCGACATCCCTCTGGAACCCTTCACAGGGGGAATACCCCTTTGTACTTCTACTTTAGGTGTGATAACATCCACTTGCTTGAACTGCGCTACACCACTTTATAGTTAATTTAAGCATTGAATTGATTGTATTGTTGGTGATGTGCGGAGGAAGTGCCATTATTGGACAAATGAAAAACTAATTAATCTAGTAACGCTGATGAGCTGTATGACGGGTACGCTGAGTGCAGTGAATGAGTGTATTGCAAGTGGCGTATGGGTTGTACATATATGTGTGATTTGATGGTCAGATTGGAGTCATGAGGACTGTGGATTGACCTCTGGTCGGCCCTGGTGATGATTATCTTTCGACATCCAATGTAGCAAGCACTGACCCATAACTTACCAGAGATCATTGTGTGTTGAAGTGATTCTGCAATCACCTTGCCTGGTTCTTTGAGTAGACTGCAATCACAGAGATCATTAATTGAGAATTCTCGCTCGTCGTGTATAATATTCATTTGTGGCACTCTGCGATGGGGGTTAATCACCATAATAAGAACACCTTCAGCACAACTTAATAGACTACTCTATAGTTAAAACACTTTAAATTTTTAGAAATTTTTTAGAAACTGCGCATAACCATATAAGTTAGGGTCTATTTTGAGACACAATTTAATAGTTAGTAATAGAAACCACTGAATTACCTCCCCTCATGCATTAACTCCCCTTAGCCACACACACACTTCCGGGTAGTATTTCGATGTCGATTCTCGCAACGTAACTTCCTCCTGTATTGAGCTAAAGAACATCAGACCACGATTCTCTAACTGGATTGTCAAACGCCCAATATCGAATCGTCGTGGATTATGTGAGTGGCATATAATCTGAAAAATACGCTCCCCAGACTATGAAAATGTCGCAGTGTATGAAATCCATATCATCGCTTCGCTACGCATTTCCAATATTTTTAATGCTTACACTATTTTTAATATTTATATTATTTCTCCACGCACAGACTATAACAATCATATAAAGAATTCACCACCAGATCAACCACCTTAACACTCTCGATTACCTGCTTAAGTGCTTCTATTACACGTAACTCTCTGCCACACTATATAAACAAGACGCACGTGCTTGCCACACATATAACCTTTACACTATATAACCGCTTAATTTCATGTTGTATTTTAACCTGTATTTTTGATCGTATCGTTTAATATGAATGTAATTTCTAACTCTGTACTGCCACACTAAATGGTATAATGAAAATTGACCCACAATATTTGCATATGTATCTGTATGTCTCTTGGGTGATAAGGAGGTCATATAAGTGTTCATTCAATAATAAATTGGTCCGAAGAATCTAAACCTCGGTTTGGAGGAAACAGTTGTAGGCATAAAAATGTTTTGAACTGTTCTTTGATTCTTATAATTCATATATATATATATATATATATATATATATATATATATATATATATATATATATATATATATATATATATATATATATATTTATATATATATATATATATTTATATATATATTTATATATATATATATATATATATATATATATATATATATATATATATATATATATATATATATATATATATATTTATATATATATATTTATATATATATATATATATATATATATATATATATATATATATATATATATATATATATATATATATATATATAAATATATATTTATATATATATATATATTTATATATATATATATGATGTGTGTGTGTGTTTGTGTGTGTGGCTGTTAGTCCTCATCTAAATAATTCCGTATGACATGCTTTGCATTATTCTATGTCTCATGAATACTAAAGCTATTACTAGTTGCAGCAAGATTATTTTGCTACCTTTATTATCGCAATGACAGTTTTTCTCTAGGGAATATCTTGTTTATTACTATTATAACTTATGAGATTCTACATGAAATAAAGAATTTTATTAATCATAATCATTGGTAGTGTATTATCAATATTAAAACTGTCATATCACTGAAGATTAGGCCTTTGAAAATGATGTGTGTTGCATCGTTAACATGTATTACTTCCATTTAGACGATTATTTCTTTGCAGTTAGTGCATTCTTTGTTAGGAATATGTCATGAAAAATAATATTATATACGCCAGTATTTTTTTCAATATTGTTATTGTTCCGCATTGAAAACATCGCAGTATTTGTTCCGGATATTTGCCCGTTAAATTCGAATCCCACAGAGGTCAACTATTATTTTCATCTTTTCAAGTTCGATAAATAATTCATCACTGGTGACCATTCTTGCTTTATGTCTATTCTTCACTTCTCCCTCTCTCTATCTTTCTATCTCTATTTCTCTGTAGAAAAAAAATCGGCTGCGAAAACAGTTAGACAGAGTCAAGTAATGAATACCCCAGAAAGTTGTATGTCATGATAACACCCTTAATATTCTCTCAGAATTTAAGGAATTACTTTTTGGGGTAATGACCGAAAGAGTACGATCCGAATACAAGCGGCCGAAATAGTGTTTTTTCCCGAAGTAACGTTACTAGATACAATGTGTAGCTCGGAGATCAGAGATCCACTCCAAGTCGAACCGCTACATCTCCGAATTGAGAGATCACAGGCACGTGTTTAGAATATTTCAGGAATTAGGAGTCCAAGAGTTTGACCCGAAAAAGATGGTTTGAAAACATTCATGAGCTTGGCTGGTGTCGCTTGGTTACCCATCGAGTTTAGTTGAAGTCTGTTGCTTGTGACAGGACCAGCTGGAAGGAGTGTTTGAGAACTCTCCCCCCACGAACGTTTCAGGAATAACAATAATAATAATAATAAGAAGAAGACTTTTTCAATAATCGCACAATATCGCTTAATTCACTTTATAAATAATCAAGTGTTAAGAACCATGGACTTCCGATCATAAAGTTATGTATTCGAATCTTGGACCGGGTGGCGTATTTTGTTGTTGGTCAAAATATTTTATTTCATATTTTGTTACATTGGCCAGCCGGCGGGGGATTTCTTCTCTTCATGCTAAAATGTCATATTCAGATTAACTGATATCCGGTTAGGCCATGTCTTAAAAGGAAAATTTACTCGATAAACCTCAGATATTTTACGAAAATAATTACAACCATAAATGAATTGACAAGATAGATTATAATTGACAGAAAAAAATAATTAAAATAATCTCGTTTAAAGATTTGCCTTAGAACATCGTACTTCTTTCATAAAGCATCATGCGTGGTAAATGTTCCTTACCTATCGTATAAAGCATGTTTTTGTGTTTGTGTTCATGATGATTCTTCAATAAACACATTGATTTCATAAAGAACAATTAGAAAGCTGTGGAAATCATGACGATAAGCCTAGGCATGGCTGCTTAATTAAGGAATTCTCCTGACGAGCACGCGGTTCTGGATTCTTCTGCCAGGAGTTGTGTAACTGAGATTTAATCAACAATAGAAAGCCTAATGTAATCAATGTTTCCTTTGTGTGCGTAAGTCTTCGTGTGTGGGTTTGTTTGTTTGTGTGAGGGGGGGAGGGGGGGGGGTTATGTCGCGCAACTTAGCGATTCAACGAAAAATAAATTTATAAAGTAAGTGTTCGGACTGAAATGATAGAATAAAACCTTTTAATGTGGTGCTCGAACATTTTTAAGTTCAATGACTGAAACCAATAAAATACCAAATGTGTGTTAATACTGTTGCTATTCCAATGTATTTACTACTATATCTTCACCTCTGAGCTTATCTTTAGATCGGACCTTGTGGAAAGACAAGTGGAAACATTGTTTTCACTTGTCTTTCCACAATCTACAACTCGCAATTCCTAGTAGAAAGAGCAATGTGAATTAAATAAATTTCCTGAAGTAAACAACGCTGAATCAAACCCATAACTTAATGTTTATTCGACTAACTCTTTAACCACTAGGCCATGATTGAGCCAATTAATTTTATTAATAAACAAAGTTTTTTTTAAAAAATATGATGGTTCTTGAAAAGAATGATAGCAATACAAAATAAATTATGTTACCCAAGAACACAACACGCCGTAAGCTCCAGGATACGAACACACAACTTTATGATCGCGAGACTAACACTCTTAACACTAGGCCTTGTATGAAACAAAGAAAAGCTAGTATTTTTAATATAATTGTTTCTACTTTTGGAACAAGGCCAACAATTATCCAGTATATTACTGGTACATTATTTTATCGACCCCGTAAGGCAAAGTTAACCTCGGTGGGATTTGAACTCAGTCTGTAAAGGGATGTAACTCTATTCTAGAAAGCATGGCGTCCGATCCTCTCCCGATACTGCCAATCCACCATATAATGGAGTATTATTGAAGACTATAATTATGCTACAACTTCAGCCTCACAGTTGTGAACAATAAAATGCATGTGTTTTGTTGAAGGACATGTTTGAGAAAATTATAGTGTTTCTCATGTTGGGGATATGTTAAGGTTTGATGATATCTGGAGTAATTTTCGCCGTCGTAGTTATATCATAGTGGTTAGTTGTCAGCTTACAGATTCATATTGACATGATGGGAGATATTTTAGATATTAGTGAAACCATAAATAATAATGTTTCGCCTGCTGCTCTTATCAAGTGTTATGATTATATCAGTAATTTAGATGTTATACTTAGCGAAAACTAATGGCCAGGTTTTAGCTTGGATATATTAAGGTTAATGAGCGGAAGAAATCTTATTGACAAACGTAACAATAGATATCACAATATACACACCGACATATACACCAACATATAAACATGCTTATACACACCCACACAGAAAAACACAAACGCATCATATATATGTATAAATCGATGGATGTATACCAGTCCAAATAATAGATATCACTATGAACACGCAAAAACACATAGACAGACACAAACGTACACTTGACGCAAATATATACTATTGCATGTTATGATTAAACCCAGTTCAGCATAATTTCTATGTTGGCTCTGCCTTTCTGAACCCCATTTCTTTTACACAATGAGTTCATTATATCCAGTTGATGAAACGGATTCTCCAAGTACTAATTACTGCCTTTGATCTTTGGCTTAACATTTAATATGCAATAATTTAATTATTCTTTCTCTTATTAACACCAGTTAGATTAATTCTGTACGTTCGCGTATACATCAGAGAAGCAGAGTGTTTGTCTTAGTGTGTAGTTTATGTAATCTCGTTCGCAGAGATCCTAATGAATCGTATTGGTGTGAAAACATGACCAGCTTTCATGGAATTCTATGCAGGCAACAGTTGGAGTTAACTATACTAATGATCATTGGTAATTGGTTAATTAATGGCTTTTGGCATAAAATGGGCGCCACAAATTTACTTCGAAAACAATTGTGATTGTTTTCCGTTTCTCTTTCTCTTATATAACTTCAGGTCAACTCTGATGCAACGGACTTATTTCAGTTTACTTTAGGTAACATCTCCCCAAGCGTTTACATTTCTAGATACACTAGAGAAATAATTATATTATCAAATGTGTTGTATATTCTTCTTATTTTTGTTTTAATCTTCTCTTGTCATTTGTATAGAAACACGCTTTCACGGAACGGAGTTTTGCCTAACCTCAGACCTTCCTCGACAGAACTTTGGTCTTTTGCACTCCTCTCGCTGCTCAAGTTTCATGTATTCCAGAGATGCATAATGTTTGTCCATTTTACCGATACCGGGAGCTTTCAGAGATGGCGGATAGAATTTTATCCTCCAGAGGAAATTGGAAATAGATTTGGAGATAGATCTTAATTTTAGCAAGTCAAGCAATCGGATCACGTAGAACCACACTTGCCTTGCCTTGTTTGATAAGGGGATGTGAAAAATTCACGAGGATAATTCATAGCACAGAAAGACGTTATAAACATGTATTTAATTTATTAGATATGGTATGAATTCAGTACAACCTATAGCAGCATTTGAGAGGTAATTGGGCTGCTGCCAAAGTAATTTCACTGTTATGATTATGTTTTACTCAAAAGGTTCATTAAAACAGAAATGTGTCCAGACTCGTCAATTTATGTAACATCAATCACATACTGTTCTCCTTTTAGGTCTGCAATTATTTCTTAATTAATTTAGATTTGTGAGAATCTTTTTAGTTTCGATAACCATAATGAAGTATTCTGTTTAACAAGTTTTCTTTTTTCCAGGTGTAACTTTTAATCAAATATCTAATGTTTTGTTTGATTCTATAAATTACATATGTTAGCTAACCTATTATATAAGACATGATGAGATATAACGACACACAATGTGTTCTAGTTCACTGACGTGTTTCTAGCACTGCGTGAATTTTCCATTGCAGCATTATAGGCCTTTACACTTATGATCTGACTGAATTCGAGCGACTTCTTCTCATGTCCCACTACTTCACATATATAATATTTTCTAGTCATTTGTATAGAAACACGCCTTCAGGCAACGGAGTTTTCATTAACCTCAGACCTTCCTTGCCAGAACTTTAGTATGTTGCATTCCTCTCGCTACCCAAGTTTCTACACGGTCACATCTCTTTTATTCGAGAGCTGCATTATCTTAGTCCATTTTACTGGTATCAGGGAGCTTCCACAGATAGTGGATATAACTTTATCCTCCAGACGGAATTATTAAAATAGACGGATAATTCAAAACCAATATTAACCACATGTCAACGCCAGTCATCGAAATATTGATGTAAACTTTCAAATAAAATGATCAGAAATATTGTGACTAATAAACGAGAACTCTGGTTATTGGACCTATGAAGCCTGCACTGTCAGTATATTATGAATAAGAAAAGTCCATATGGCATAATTAAATTAACGTTGTCACCGACTGTTTTAATATCTACATACATATACCACTGGCCCACACTTTCCCGAATAAGGTCACAACCACATGAGTAAATAATATGTCCCCATCCTACATTTCATATCCTCTCAATTTTTTCCAGAAAAGCTGTACATTATCATGGCTTGGCTTCGCGAACAAAGGTTATGAAGGGGCTGGTCCACGTACTTCATGCAGGCCCGTGGCTGTTCAGCCCAATACGGAACATGACCGCAGCGGCTATAGCTAAATATCTGGTAAGGGTTCGAAGACTTGCTGTTGTGGTTCTTCCTGCTGTGACTTATTATGTTCAAGTGTGGCCCATCGGGTATTGTCAAAAGCAGAGACAGCATGATTGAGGATGAGATGCCAGGCTCCACGATTCTTAGCTAGTGTGGACCTCTGTCGTCGGTCGATGTGACAGGTAACTTGGGAGGTTTTAAACAGTCCCGTTATCGCTTCTATGGTACAGCCATGTCGTGATGACCAGTAGAGAAGTCGCTGCACCACATGATCCTGGGCTGGCGATGATCTATTCTACAGCAGACCTGCCCTGCCCAGCGTATTTGGAACTTCAGCAGCATAGCCACAATTCCGGTGAACTCCACCCGTGCAAGAACTTCAACATTGACGGAAAATTCACAGCTGTGGATGTTAAGGATGGTGAAAAGGCAGCGCTAGTGGAAGCACTCGAGGAGTCGAAGGTGCTGACGCCATATGATCAGGAATCTGAGCCATACAGGGCAGTGATAAGTAGATTGCTCTGTACACTCCGATCTTGGTACTCTTCTTCAAGTGTTTATTGTTCCTCACTTGTTTCTACAGTCTGGCAAATTCACTGATCACCCTTGCCAGTCTACTGCCGATTTCTTTCCCGAGATTGGTACCGGATATAATGGCGCTCACCAGGTAGATGAAAATGTGGACAGTTTTTAGTTGTCTCACCAATTGTGATATGGGTTTTGGTTACCGTTCTGACGTGCATGCTGGTGGTGTAACTCCGTCTTAGGCTCTTTCTGTGTAAGCCAGTTGTCAAGGTGGTATCTGATGTAGACTTTCAAGAATTGCTCTGGCCTGCTTGAGCATCATCCTGAAGATGATGGAGAGAGTTGGTGTCAGTGCGCAACCCTGCTTCACTCCGTTGATGATCGCGAATGTCCCTCAGACATCAATGCTAAGTCTGACTCAATCACACTTGTCTTCATGTAGCTGGATCACGATGTTCAGGAACTTGGCGAACAACCAAGTCGTTCCATTATCGCCCACATTACCTTTCTGCTTACTATATCGAATGCTTTAGTCAAATCACCGAACGCCACATACAGTCCTTAATTTTACTTCCGGCATTTCTCTTGGATCTTTTTTAATAACAAACACCATGTGTGTGGTGCTCCAGGTAGCTCTGAAGCAATACTGGCTATCTGACAGGTGTTCCCCTGCTATGGTAGGTATCAGCCTGTTTAGCAGCATCTTTGCGAGGATCTTTCCCACGACAGAGAGCAGAGTAATCCCCCAGTAATTTGAGCAGTCTGACTTTTCCCCTTTGTTCTGATATATGGGGATGATGACTGCATTGCGGAGCGTTTTAGCATCTTCTGCTCCCAGCAACACTTGAAGTACTTGTGGAGTTTCACGTGTAGTGCTGGGCACTTATGCATTCCAATTTCAGTTTGAATTACATCACCTTCTGTTTCTTTTCCAGTCCTTAAGTGCTCTATGGCTTTGGTGTTCTCTTCAATGGTGGGGATTATTCAGTTTCGCTTTTACTTGATGTCACGAAACATTGAAAATTGCTGATTTCTTGACACTATGGTTAGCACTGAAAAGGGGCTGGAATTGGATGAAACTACAACTCATTGTTCTCCAAACCACATATACAGAACAAGCAGACACAAATAGCAATTATTAAATCTACCGCCTCCTTTATGAGTGGCTCCAACAAGTAGCCAACTATATATCGTATGTAACATCATTAATGCAACTTAAACGATAGAGGGCAATGGTTTCTTTAGAATTATTACATTGTTTCTACATCATAAGCATTACAATTTGTAATTAAACACAAAAGAGCAAAACCGCGAAGAAAGACATTTTACACCATCATAACCTAAACTTATTTACAACAGCCAGTATTATAATTGCTTAGACAAGACGTAAGAATGTGTATATCACGAAAATGATTACAGACAAAACAAGATTCCAGCCAAAGTAGAAGAGAATTCATGACGTCAATGAAGACCTGACGACCACGATAGGACAGGCTGACCACACGCCGCGGAGTGACGATTCATTCTTCAGAGGCGGCTCTGAAAGTGCAAGCTGAAAAAATAATAGAAAAAGAAATGCACCATATTTTAGCAAAATACGACATGGTTAGGCAAGCAACATTCAATTTAGTAGAGTTTTTTACATTTAAAATAAGGTGTTCATAAAAAATCAATTAACTGAGCATGTCCATGCAATGGGAGGATAAAAGTCCCTCAAATATGTGCAGAACAATCCCCAAACATCAGATGTGCATAAGGTCTCAGCAAACGATCACCACATCAAAGAATTCGTACTGAAGTATTTCACTTGTTTTTTCTATGTACTTTCTAGATTTTTAACATCACACTTGCTTTTGTCTGGTTTATTGACACCATGGTGTGTGTGTGTTTGTGTGTGCTTATATAATATATATATATATATATATATATATATATATATATATATGTGTGTGTGTGTGTGTGTGTGTGTGTGTGTGTGTGTTTGTGTGTGTGTGGCTGTATGTGTGTCTGTGTGTGTGTCTGTGTCTGTGAATAACTACGTTGGAAGATGAAGACAATTAGACTATTAACTGGGCTAGCCATTAGGTAATGCTAATAAAATATATCTACCAGAGAAGAAGACCAGCTGAAATTTATAGTCCGACTAATCATTTGTCACATCATCTCTCGAACGTAGAATAATATAAATGTAATTACAGTAGACAGTTTCTAAGTGGTCTCCAATCAAATTAATAAAACTGTGTCAGCATATACGTAGCTCCATGTTTCAGTAAATGGCCGTGTATTGTAGCGTCCCAAGAATTTACTATCCGGCGATGATTGATATATCAATGGTCATCTAAAAGACTGTGATCCTCTTAATTTGCCTAATTCTGCTAAAACCATTAAAACATGTTTTAAATCAATAGGATAAGTTACTTCAAAACGAAGCCAAGTTTAGCGGAGATAAGCTTACCAACATTTCCTGTAACAGAAAAAGGCTCCTATATTTTTCAATGTATTTATATTGTTAACAACTTACTCGCCATGGGAAATGTTATTTCGATGAGAAATATAATCTCGTTTATATTGACACATCAAGTTCCAAACAAAAGGACACTTCCTTTTAGAGGAAAAGACATGCTCAAAACAAGTATTTTATAGAAATTAATGAATTAATAATTTTATTTATGGAATATATCATGTAAATACAGTTTAACAGAAAGAAGAAAAGCAGAAAATTTAGATTGAGAAGAATGGAATGTAAAATAGGAAAATAGAGAGAAAAAAGAAAAATGAAAACAGGGAAGGGTACGGAATGGCAATAACCCTAGTGTCACAGAAGAATGGGGGGAAGGGGTTTGTGATTGGGCTCTTGGCCTAGTTATCTGCGGCAGAGGGGCTTCCCCCCACGGGTGATTAATTATGCACGGAACAGCGTTGATTTTTTTGCTACGTAATTATTTTGGATGTATGTAAAAAACTGATACTGATTTATTTGATTATTTACGTGTTTATTTATATACTTACTTATGTGTTTCGTAACGCATCAGAAAATTATAAACGAATGCTTTTTTTTCTTTCCTTTGTGTCCAGTCACAAAGGTATAAACATGATAGATACATAATTGGTTTCCCTGCCAAAAGTTAAACATTTCAAGTACATTATTATGCACATATTATTGCATAGGCTTTCTTCTTGAAGTTTAAATATTATCAATGTATAATGACAATTTTGGAGGTGAGTAATTTTAGCGGGAGAAATATATTTGTTTCAAAATATAACAGAAATATGTCTCGGACAAGTGGTATCGAGAAATATGTGTCGGACAGGGGTATCGAGACGTACGGCTATTCTTTGTGTATTCATATGTATATATACACGCACACGCACACACACACATATATATATATATATCGACTTTCGTCAAATTGGACCGAGGAAACAATGTTTCCGTTGGTCTTTCATATTGCTAATACTCTCTACCGGTCGCTAATACTCTCTAACCAGCTAGAAGGAGCAACGTGAAGTAAAGTGTTTTGCCCAATGAAACAACGCATCAACGGTCTTGGAATCGAACTCAAAACCTTGCGGTTGCAAATCCAATTCTCTAACCACTCAGCCACACGTCTTTATATATATATATAATTGTTTCTACATTTGGCACCAGGCCAGCAATTATCCCAGTGCATTACTGGTACTTTATTTTATCGACCTCGTAAGGATGAAAGGCAAAGTTAACTTCATAACGGGAGGTAACTCTATGCTTCAAAGCATGGCGCCCGACCCTCTACCGATACTGCCAATCCACCGCTCTTATATATAGATATATAGATATAATATATATATAGATATATATTATATATATATATAATATATATATATATATATTATATATAATATATATATAATATATATATATATAATACTTTAAAAAAGGGAGTATATTTTCTCATATTTTGACCGCTAATAACACTAAATAAATTTGGAAGAATTAAGCTTTTTGGTATGTTTTCAACTGGTGCTATCTCTGACATGCTCGCAATCAACGTTTAAAGCGAAAACAGAATATGCAGTATTGAGGAGGGCCCTTGGCCTTGTATGAGCCTCGGAGATTTGTTTTCGACCGATCTAACATGAGACAAACATTTCTCACAACAGCTCCTCGAACAAAGTTGTCGATGGCGACGAAACTGTTTATTATCCGGTTGAATTTCAGGAAACGTCCGGTAAGCCGCCAAACAACCTAGAACGGTGCATTCTACTTGTTTCTCAGAAACCTGGATCAGCTAATATTATGTAATGGGACGCGTGTAAGTCTGACTGAACTACAACCTCACATTAACACTGGATATGTTAAGGGAGACATCGTATATATATTCCGAGAATACGACTAATAGCAATGGGTGTTCGCTTGTGTTTTAAATAATTGCAATTCCCAGTGACAGTCAGTTACGCAAGGACATGAACAAGTCCCACGGTCAAACACAGCAGGTCGGGTTGTCAATCTCCATCTATAAGAGGGACAATTGTATGTAGATTGTTCCGGAGAAGGCAGCCCCACAGAATATCTTCATATTTGCCGCGCCAAAAAATTGTTTAAAATATTGATTGTACTGAAGTTCTGTAAATATTTTATGATTTTCGTAGAATTCAATTTTCCATTGTTTTCTTTATTATTTTCTGTTTTCAGATATGTTCTTAAAATGATGTAATACAATATTTCGATACCTTTAAACATCTTTTATTTTAAGTAAAATGGACATTAGAACAGACGCTAATATGTGCTTTTCGAGCACACTACAGAACGGGACGAAGGCCGCATTATGGCTAAATACATACATATACGTATATACAAATCCACTAAATACATACATACATATATATATATAAATCCACTCAGACACACACTATTGCTAGGTTTTAGAAGAGCACACAGACGTGAGAAGCATGTCATGGGATAAGAGACACAAAGATATTGTTACAGACCGTTCCATCCATAAAAGAATGGAGCGTGGACGTAAAATACTGGTGATGATAATTGTTTCTACTTTTGGCACAAGGCCAGCAATTACCCAGTGATGATAATGATAAGGGTACTTGAATTCAATGAAGCATGCATATGTGTATGGAATTTGCATACGGATATTCAACAAAAACACATAAACATAAACTCACACAGCCACACTCATATATGATACTACACACACACACACACACACACACACACACACACACATATATATATATATTTATATATATATATATATATATATGGAAATATTCAGGACCGTGACGGCTGAGCTACCGTCGTTTCGACAGGTAGATCCGAACAAATATATATATATATATTTATATTTATATATATATTTATATATATATATATATGAGTGTGTGTGTGTATCTATCTATCTATCTATCTATCTATCTATCTATCTATCTATATACATACATATATACATATATATATATATATATATATATATATATATATATATATATATATATATATATATAACGAAGTTGTTGTAGTAAGGGGCCAGAAGGAACATAACGTACCAGAGTACTCAACACTTAGGGAAGTAGAGTGGTTTATATATATAATTATAGTATAGGGTAGACGAGTGTATATATATATATATACACATGGCGGCTGCCAACTCGTTTTCAAGTACGGCCACTACTTTATATCCATGTAGATGAACCCCAACCGAAGCGCTGAACGACTGTGACTCTTTAGTCCAGCCAGCGGCTTGAAAACTCTGCTACAAACACTACACTTGTGACAATTATTGACACATAGTGCTGGGCCAGTGGTACCATGTGACGACAAGTGCAGAGAGATCTCCAGATATAAAGCAATGACTGTGCCGTGAAGCTTTTATAGTGAGCAAAGGCACTGCACAAAGCCAGTCCCACTCTCTTAACCAAGATGATATTTACCAAAAAAGAAGAACATGTCAACATCATTGGATACCATCAGGGATGCAGGTGTTATATAAGAGTTTTCCTTCACCTAGAATTCTGCCTTGACAAAGGCTAAGGGGTCATCTCTCCCCGAATACATACATACATACATACATACATACATACATACATGCATACATACACACATATAAACATGCATACATACATACATGCATACATACATACTAACAGGCATGCATGCATACATAATAATGCATTCATACATACATACAAACATACATACATACATACAAACATGCATACATACATACATACATACATACATACATACATGCATACATGGTGGCTGCCAACTCGTTTTCGAGTACGGCCACTACTTTATATCCATGTAGGAGAACTCCAACCGATGCGCTGAACGACTGTGACTTTTTAGTCCAGCCAGCGACTTTAAAACTCTGGTACAAACACTACACTTGTGACAATTATTGACACATAGTGTTGGGCTCATGTTACCATATGACGACAAGTGTAGAGAGATCTCCAGATATAAAGCAATGCCTGTGCCGTGAAGCTTTTATAGTGAGCAAAGGCACTGCACAAAGCCAGTCCCACTCTCTTAACCAAGATGATATTTACCAAAAAGAAGAACAAGTCAACATCATTGGATACCATCAGGGTTGCAGGTGTTATATCAGAGTTTTCCTTCTCCTAGAATTCTGCCTTGACAAAACCTAAGGGGTCTTCTCTCCCGGTGATTTTGGATGGCCATTGACTCTTAAGAGCTCCTTTGGCCTTTGACAGATTTTGATTTTAGTCCTGCAGGATGTCCAAAGTCACCCTCCTCACCAAGAAACCTTGGTGGGGTTGCCAGTTTAATCGCCAACGACCCGACCATGAGACAGGGATACATGTTACCAGTAGCACCAACATAGGTAGACACATAGGTACATACATACATACAAATACCTACCACAGAGGAGATAATATTCCAGTGGTAGTGTTAGTTTCACCATCAAAGTATCACAATGATAGCATTTTTTTCCAGCGTTACGGTTTTTAATTCACTTTTTGTATTTTTTCCCTCCACTTAAATTCCTGACTAATTTATCTTAATCGTTTTAACATTTTAAATATCAAATTTTAGCTACGTGTTAGATTTCCTGATTAACATATACTACTACTACTACTACTACTACTACTACTACTACTACTACTACTACTACTACTACTATTTATTTTATTTTATTATTCTGAGGTTTTAATTTGTTCACTTTGCTATATATTTATTTGATCTCTCTCTCTCTCTCACACACACTGTCTCTCTCATTCATTGTCTCTCTCTCTCTCTCTCAAACACTCTCACTGTCTCGCTCACTCACTCACTCTTCTTCTTCTTCTTCTTCTTCTTCTTCTTCTTCTTCTTCTTCTTCTTCTTCTTCTTCTTCTTCTTCTATAGCTACTACTACTACTGCTACCACTACTACAGCCACAACACACGCCAGTCTTGCGTTTATTATGCAGAATTGATTTTTTGTTTTGTTTTCTTGTGTATAGTATTTTTTTACGAAGTTTGGCAGCGTATAATTAATTTACCTGATTATTTCTGATGTATTGGCTACAATGAGAACTAATTCAATAGGAGAGGCTCGTTTATTTCAAACTTGGAAATGATATTAATGAGGAAGAAATCTTTCAAGAGGATCAATTTTTAAACAAAAAACTATTTGAAACGAAAAAAAAAAAAAAAAATTCAAAAATAAATAAATATAGAAAATATAAAAATATATTAAGGTCCTAGTTCTATTCCCTTCCTCGTCCCACCCAATGGGTAATTTTCAATTTAAGAATTGCTGACCTGTAAAAATGGTAAAGATAAAATATAATGAATAAGAATATGAAGAGAAATAAAATAAATTTAAAATTAAATTGAATTAAAATAGAATAAACCGTGGGGGTGCTGAGCCTCCGTCAGTTCCAGTGACGTGAGGTCCTTTTGATGCAATCATCGAAACAGCTTGCTCGTGTAAAGAATGTACAAGTCATTGAGCATTCTACAGGCACGTGTAAAATAATGCTGTTCGCAAGGTGATTCAGTGGTAGTGTGTAACCAGGCTGATCTTTGAAATACTGATACAAGGTATTTTTTTGCAATATAGCGTCTACACATTCCACAGACTTATCGCCTCAGGAAGATTCAGTTCGTTTCCTCGTCCCAAATTCTAGCTAGCTGTAGGTACAGACCAGACCAGAAAACGAGCAACTTAATCAGACAGTCTGTTCAGCATCCGATAACGCTTTCAAACGTCATGGATTTGACCATGTGTCGAGCTGCAAATTCAACGACATATTCTGCTTGATATATGCTCCTGTCAAACTTTCATATTCCTCAAAGAAGATGCCGAACACCTCGATATTCGAAATGTTTGGCACCATCATGGTCGGTTTGAAATGGAAGCTCTGCAACAGTTCCAGCTACCACAGTTAATGCTTGAGAGCTCAAACATTAACTGTGGTAGGCAACACATACACAGGAAAGGAGAGAGGACATCCTTGACGAAACTAGAGCGGGGTCTGAAATGGTTCTGATAGGTTACCATTTACTCTGACTACCGAGCAAATGCCACTGTGAAGTGCAGCGGTTCAACCGCTGAAGATGGGACCGCAACCATTTCCATTTATCGACAATAGACCCGATCGAAAGCTTTCGATTGATCTATATTGATCAGAGCCCCACCAAAGCCAGGTTTACTTCCTACAGTCTCTATCATGAAACGTATGAATGCGCGGTTTACATGTATAGACCTGGTCGGGTTTTTTTATATCTGCGCTTGCCGTACAATAGTGTTGATGTTGGAAGCACACCATAGCCAAAATATTAAATTCTCTATTGAACAGAACTTTGAGCTGGATATTTTCAATAACGTTCCTTGTATTGTCTTTCTTCCTCAGCGTCATTACCCCGCAACATAGAGAGCTGGCAATCCACCCGGTTTGGCACAAAACGGGTAGACTGTGCTTCATTTAGCTGCGTGGGACTTTCATTAACTCGGCTACTATTATCGGCGTTCGCTGCTCTCCGAATCTTGCGTCGAGATCGGCGGCAGACTTTCGAGGCAGGAACAACAATTCGCCATAATCAACGTATCCTAAGCAAATTGCAGCTGGAAAACCGAACAAATCTACTTGGAATCATGTATATTTCAGTCTGACAAAGATCGAATTTTGGATCTATTGCAGTGCTGCGGCTCTTCATTCGGACCCATCAAACAGCTTCCGTTCATTCATGTCAGAGCATGTGCCTTAGGTGGTCTGTCAGTGGATCAGTTGTGTTTCACATTGAAGAAGAGATCAAGTTCTATTCTCGCAGCTAACATGTCGGCTGCAGTAACAGTCATAATCGCCTCTTCTATTTTAACTTCTAGCCTAACTCAATTCTATTTTTTTTTTTTATATTTCTGATATTGTTGTTTTTGTTGTTGCTGTTGTGTTTTTAAACATGGTCTGTTCAATCTTGTGAAGAGACTGCTATTCAATTCATCGGAGAACATTTTGTCATCCTCCATTATATTTGAAAAACAAAAAGAATGATATATGAGGGGCCTATTTGCAAACCAAGCACCATCTTTGCCCCTAATGTTTGTAGATATATAAAAAAACAAACCCGATTACAAAGGTATTGGTTTGATTATATATACTGTAATTTCAAATTTTCAACAAATTATGTTAGATAATAATTGTTTCTACGTTTGGCACAAGGCCAGAAATTACCCAGAGCATTACTGGTACTTTATTTTATCGACCCCGTAAGGATGAAAGGCGAAGTAAAACTCGGCGGGATTTGAACTCAGTATGGCAAGGGAGGTAACTCTATGCGTCAACGCATGGTGTCCAACCCTCTACCATTACTACCAATCCACAGCCATTTATTATGTTAGTTAAGAATGGTTTCTTATATAAGCACGAGATCAAAGGATCAAAGGCAACGTTAACCTCGGCGGGATTTGAACTCTGATCATAAAGGGGCGAAACTCTATACTGCAAAGCATGGTATCCGACACTCTACTGATGCTGCCAATCCACCGCCCTTACGTTGGATAATAATGAGAGTAACAACAAACGTACGAGTATGATCAGTAACACGTGTCGATAGACTATTAAATAAGAAGGAAAAGAATGTGGGAATGAGGAGGAGGATGGGGGGAAATGGAGGAAGAGGAAGGGGTGAAAGAGGAGAAATAGGAAAATGAGGAGGAGGAGGAGAATAAGAAGAAAAAACAGAAGAAAAATTAGAAACAAGAAAGGGAGAGAGAATAAGAGAGAGAGAGAGAGAGAGAGAGAGAGAGAGAGAGAGAGAGAGAGAGAGAGAGAGAGAGAGAGAGAGAGAGAGAGAGAGATCAAATAAATGTATAGTAAATTAAACAAATTAAAACCAGAGAATAAGAGAATAAGAAATAAACTAAACAGTTACTTTAAGGGAATTTTGAAAAATGATAATTTTAGCAGAGGGGGAAATATCAATTATCTTATTTCAGCTGTCAGTCTTTGTGTGGCTGGCAGGGAGAGGCGATATCCTGATAACGTTGATTTTGAAGATAATAGGGGTGAATGGAAGAATAAAAATAAAAGGAGGGGAAGGGAGTGTTTGATTTCGCGTCCTTTTACGAGGTGGCTGGGATAAAAAAAAAAGAAACGATGAGGAATTCGATGCAATATAATCAATATCAATACTAACAGCAACAAGAATAACTGATGCGGAAAATAATGGGCTTTACCTAAATGAGTAGGAGTTCAAGGAGATATTAGTGAAGAGGGGGTTGCGTTGATGTAGCATAATAGAAATGAAGCAAGTGTTAAGGAATGTAGGGGCAGGAGGTGACCAAACTCCTCAAATACCGGTCGCTCTCCGACAGGTTTGCGGTCGTACCCTTGGCAGTGCAGACTTCTGGTGTCCTCGGCCCTAGGGCTACCTCCCTACTCACCACCATATGTGCTGTGCTGGCCAGCCGCAGGTGTGTGCCCCGCGAGTTGGAGTGGCTTTTCCAGCGCGTCTCTCTTGCCGTCCTCCGGGGAAACGCCTTCTCCATTCTGTCCGCCGGGGCTGGTGGTGGTGCTGGTTGGTGGGGCATTACGTATCATTCCACTGAATCAAGTTTTGAAAGTTACCTAGATATGTGTATCGTTAGAATTGTGACCTAATGTATGGGATAGAGAATTAGGAATTTGGGAATATGAAGGGGACTACAAAAATGAGGATAATCCAAGTTCAGAAGGGTAATGGTGATCGTAATGATGATGCAGTTGACAATGATGTTGATTACGCTGTTGTTCGTTGTAATAATTGTTTCTAATTTTGGCGCAAGACCAGCAAATACCCAGTGCATTACTGGTACTTTATTCTATTGAATCCTGTTTTTACGTTTGGCACAAGGCTAGCAATTATCTCAGTGCATTGCTGGTACTTTATTTTATTGACGCCGTAAGGAGTGAAGGATAAAACGCTAAAAATAACAAGGGTGAGAAATAAAACGCTAAAAGTAACAACACAAAACGCATAAAGTCTACTGACAAAAACACATACCGGATCGATTATAGCCCTGACCAATAAGCGCCGCGGCTCTTATAAATTAGTTTTGTTATCGAAATGTCTGCAGTGGTAACGAGCTCTTCTAATACAGACATGACTGGCCTCTTGAAAGAGAATAATCTCAACCAAGACTCCCCAAGTTCAGCACCACAAAGAAGACCAAAGAAATAGATTAGAGAAGAGTTTAATGAAGTGATACACGCATTTAATCACTCATTGGGAAAACAATTGGAATCAAAACACACATGAATTATTTTAGGCTATGAAGAGAATGAAATCTTTAAATGAGATCAAACCTGGACGAAAATAAACTTGCAAATGTAAGAGTAGATATAGTAAGAAACAAGATACTAATAGATGTAGAGTTTAATGAAATTAGGAAGTATGTTGCAAAAGATTTGAGTATACTAATATCAGAAAGGCTTGGAAAGGAATATGTGAAAGAAGGAAATCCACAAACCGTATCGACTATAATTTCGCCAGGAGAAATTTAACAAGTTGAGAGCACCAGAACTGAGCCGGTTCAAGCTGAAAGACAGATTGACAATATGGATGAGGACATTTCTACATTCAAGATCGGATTGAACAAACAAAACAAGAAATTCTCAATGTATTTGGAAAACAAAATTGTCTATATGTGAAAGAGAGTCCATGTAAACATTGGCAAGCAACAACCAGAAAAACACACCCATAAGGACTGGAAATCAACCTCTTAAACAATAATTGAAGAGATGGAGCCCGATGTATCTTAATTGAATGATGCTATTTATGCAGCAGTAACGGCAATAGAAAGGAAATCTGAGTTAAGGAAAAAGCAAAAAGTACACAACACTCACAAAAACCACCCAGGAAGATAAAGGTTGAGAAAGAAATTGAAGTGATGAGAGAAGAAATATCGATCTTGGCTGAAATAAATGTGTGCTATGAAATCTGTCAAATCAAGAAAACGAAGGAAAGTGATTAAGAATTACAAAGTAACTTCAAAACCTGGTATTACGTCAATCAAAGAAACCCTGATGCAGAAAGTACAGCTGAAAGTTCAAAGAATCAGATTTCAAAAGCGTAAAGATGTTTTACACGTAAAAATAAGCTGTTTATGTCAGATGTAAAAAAAAAACGGTCTTATAGTGAAATTGGGACACAAACACAGTTAGTAAAAGAACTTTCTTCAATTCAGGGAATTGAAGGATTTTGTAAAATAGTATGATAATGTAGTATAGATAAAGGATACATAATTTTTACCAGAATATTGACTGGGGTTCCCAACATATGTATTTATATAAATATATGTATATTGATAATATGTATCAATTGAAGTTGTCGACGCAACATAGCAGATACCAATCGAATTGTTTGAGGCAGTCACAAAGCAATCAATGATACGAAAATTAAATACATTTTTGTCCAGAATGAACACAAAGTAAAGAAAGTGAGAAACCCAGAAAACCAACCAAATGCATACGGCCATAATTATACCACACCTACGATAAATACAAA